>OZJO01001171.1:0-38883 GCA_900406225.1 Acrobeloides nanus | reverse complement strand
GGGGGGGGGGGGGGGGGGGGGGTATCGAGAGACCCTAAGGGATTTTTTGAGAATAGTCCCTTCTTTTCACTCCCTTTAAGCTGATAATGTTCAGAAATTTTAAAATTTTGGACATTTTTAGTGAAAAATCGTAATGGGGGACCATTATGATTTTTGGGCAAAAGCATAAGAGGATCCATTAGGAAAATTTTTTTCGAATTTCAGGAGGGGGCCGCCCCCTTGCCGCGTGGATACGCCACTGCCTATAAATATGGAATTTTTGATATCTAAGACGACTTTTTCAGCACTGTCCTCCTTTCCATTTAAATACAAGCGCTTTATTTTGCACAGTAAAAAATTTGCGAAGGAAGAGAATTTTTGGTGTACTGGTGATATGGCTAATTGTTTTACTAGTATGGATCATGCGATTTTGGAAAATGTTCTATCCCAGTTTATCAGCAAAGCCAGGTAAGTCTAGTGCTTATACAGATTTGATTTTTTTGCGTCCAAAACCCAAATTTGGCTCAAAACACAATATTTTGAACATAAATTAGACACATAGCCAAACGCAAAAAATTGTATATTTTAGGGCAAAAATGTAAAAATTTGAGATACTTTTGTATCTAATAATTAATCTTTGAATATTTAGAGAATTCATTGTGGTTCGTTATTTCGTGCGTGTAACAGCTGAGGACGGCACGCAAAAAAATTTTCGAACTTTTGTCGCCGGGAAAAATTTGGCCGATGCAAAGCACAACCTTTATTTGCGCTATAATACAACTCTAGCTTCTAATCCGAGTTTTTCGGTGAGTATTTTTTCGAGATTGGAAATTGTGATCATCAAAACCGATTCAAACTGCATGTTTTTACTCGATTACGATTGAAAACTTGCTTGCATTTCGATGAGCCCCTCTTAGATCTACAAGTAGAGCCCCCGTTTTTTTTTCAAAAAATGATCAAAATTTCAGTCAAAACGGTTTTTTGACCCCTGCTCAGCCACTTAAAACGGTTTTTCTCGAGACCCTTAAAGTCTTTTTACCTAATTTAAAAAGTATTTGATAGATGAATACTTGGGGCACAATCGATTAGATTTTGATGATAATCTGCTTTATTTTGAATCTTCTACTACACTTTGAATTTGGGGGTACCTGCCCGATTTTGTACCCCTGCATCCTCGAGGGTTTTTCTACCAAAATCAGAATAGGTCTGAATCGACTCAAAACACTCTTAATCGTGTTCCCCGTCAGGAAAATCATATTACAATCAAAACCGCTAAAATCTGAAAAAATTTTCATTTTCTGCAGGATTTTTTTGAAAAATCCTGGAGTAGGTGGATCAGGAAAAAATTTTTAGCCATCGATTGGTGATGGCCCCTGAAACCATCACCAATCGATTCCCCGGTAAGAAAATCCCCTTGTATACGCGGGAAAAGAAGTTTTCGCTTTGATTTGAAAAAGTTAGAGCCGGTTTTTCATGCAGTTTTGATCGATTTTCATGATTAAAATTTTCGATTTCTAGTTTGAAACCTAAATTTATCCCACTTCAGACATACACCGGGCATCAAATTATCAACAGAATCAAGTGTTTGGTCCTCAAGACCCCGATCAAACATGGCTCCAAACTTTATATCGCCGAACGAGGCATTGCCCAAGGAAATGTCCTATCTGTGAAGCTGTGCAATATTTATCTTGGAGCCATGGAGAGGCATGCCTTCCCGAATGGAATCCCCCGAAATATCATATGCTCGTGTCGTTATGTCGACGATTATTTTATTGTGTCGAAAAAGAAAAATCTTATAGAACAGGTGAAAATATATTGAACGTGAAAATTTTTTGCCTTTATCGACAAATTTAGATGATTCAAAAACTCAATGCTGGAGCCGAAATTTTTCGTGTTCAAATGAACACTTCTAAAACTATACTGTCTTTCAAATCGACTATTCCAAAGTTCAAGTTTTTGAAGCAGCTTAGAAAGAAAAAGAGACTGCCTTGGTGTGGCTATGCGTTCAATACAAAAACACTTACAGTAAGGACTTATGCATGTTCTCTAGTAGCGTATAAAGTTATCACGGCTAGCTTTACGAAAAATGTCGGCTACTTGGCAAGGTGGATCAGGAACCCGCCCGTCCGATCTGGCAAGTTAAGCAAAGTTGGGGACCGCAGGTTCGATCCCATTAGGGCAAAAAATTTTGATCTACAAGAAAACTTTCTTACAAACAATGAAGCAAAAAATAAAAGGAAAGTTGTAGATCAAATAGTGGGATAGAACCTGCGGATCTAACGTTGCGTAACTTGCCAGATCGGACGAGCGGCTTCCTTATCCACTTCGCCAAGTAGCCGACATTTTTCATAAAGCTAGCCATGAAAAACGTTATATTTAGGGGAGAGGAAATGGATTTTTTTAAAGTTTAGTCTCCGTGCGGCGACCAACAAAGTTTTCACCCATCAAATTAAAATTTTTGCTCAAAATTTGAATTTTTACAGGGGGAGGGAGTTTTGGAAATTTCCAATTTTTTTCAGATTTGGAGGAAGAAGGTTCCCCAGAGTCCTCCTCCCATAATTACGACGCTGATAACAGCTTCATTTGTTGGTAATTGGGTTGTTTCAAAAGTTCCTGGATTTTTTACATGAATTTTGGACCAGAGAATTTAGTCTAAAAACAACTCCTACAGGGGTAATTTTATGTGGGGAATCGATTGCGCGCATTTCCGAAGCGTGAAAATGCTTCTCTGATCCTGATTCAGGGTAAGGGTGATTGTTTTGAAGCGAAAATATGTTTAATACAATTTCATGTTTTAGATGTCCCTAGATTATGCTCGTTACAAGAACAGGCACCCAAAAAGCGCAATCCCCAGACAACTTGGAAAAGTGCCAACGAAATTGGTTTGGATCCAAAAAGCTATCAAGAAACTCCTAATGCCCCGAGTAACTGCCCTAAGATGTTGTGCTAAGCCTTTCCTAGTTCAAAGAAGAAAACAAATTCGCAGGCGATTTCTTGGCTTCGCGATGGACTTCTATATAAGATACTTTTCAAGAATACTGCGACTGAATATTTCGAAGAGATTTGCACAATGTTATACTAAGAAGTTGCTTAAGTGGATTGTGAAGGGTCTCAAAAAGAAATTTGCTCCTAGTATTGATAAATTTCTTTGATTGTATCTTATTTGAATTTATTGATGTATATTTAAATTTATGTATCTTATTTGAACTTATTTCTGTATAAATTGTCAATGGTACACTGCTCCACATAACGGCATCCTACGATTTTAAAAAGGAAAACTTACTAGAAACCATGTTTTTATATTTTAAAGGACCAGTCCAGTGGGAAAAAGTTGCCAATTTTTGTTGGTATTCGGAAAGTTTGTGAAAAATGGAGCATTTTTTTGTTTTTACGGCATGTTCTGAATCGTAACTTTCGAGATAATTAATTTGAATTTGTATACATGTTTTCGTTGTAATACACAAACTTTTTTGAATTTTTAATAGATTTTTTAAATTTTCATCAAATGAATATTGTAGCAGTTTTTTATAGCTAAATGAGACGAACAAAATGATACCAAAATTATCCAATTTGAAAATTATTTTGGTTTATTGAGACGAAAATCCTGAATCAGAGTTTTCGTTTCAATAACCCAAAACAATCTTCAAATTGGATCATTTTGGCGTCATTCTCATAGAGTTATAAAAAATTGCTACAATGTTCATTTGATGAAAATTAAAAAAATTGATTTTTTTAAAAATTCAAAAAAGTTTGTATTACAACGAGAACATGTACACAAATTCAAAATTTCAAACGCAATTATCTCGAAAACTACAACGATTCAGAACATGCCGTAAAAACAAAAAATGCTACATTTTCATGAACTTTCTAAATATAAGCAAAAATGGCAACTTTTTCCCCACTGGAGATTGATCCTTTAATTTGAATAATAAGGAAGTGGTGGAAGTCGAAGCTGTGAAAAATTGTTTTTTTAATAAAAATTTATTTTGAAAAAATATTATGGTTCTAACAAAAATTTCAATAGTTTTTTTGAAACATTAGAGTTCGAATCTCGAAGATTTTCTATGCTTGTGAAGTGATCTTCATTAGGAATCATCTGAAAATAGGATATAGAAATGTAAGATCGACGAAATAGCTATTGGGGCTAAGCATCCGTTTGGGATGTTTTGTGGCTGGCATAAATTTTGTGTCGTTTTGTTGGCATAGGCTCTAATGGAACGATAAACGATCAAATAAATCGACACGAACGAAACGAAAGAATGGAACGAAACCAAATTCAGGGTTTTCGTGTCAATACTCAGGCAAATTCAAACTCGTTTCCGGACGATTTTCGGACATCGTTTCATTTGTATCGTTTCAAACCTTTCGTTTCTTTTGAGTCTATGCCAAAATTCCTGATCCCAAAAATTTTTTGAGTCAATCTTATAAACCTATCTTTTTTTTACTTACCATTTTTTGACATTTAAAATTCCCCAAATTTTCTATTTGCCCATATAAATCTTCACTTTGTTGCTTCAATTTTGGTGAATCAAATTCTCCATATAGGATCAAAATCTGTCCGAAAAATTTCGACTTTAACTCTTCCGCTGTTACGCTTGTTTTTTTACTCATTTCTTCTGTTAAGCTGTAAAATTATATTTATATAGCATATACAATTAGCCCAACTTTATTCCTTTCCCGATGTATGTGTTAGGTAGTTCTTCTAACTGATAGACTCCACTGAAGAGAGCAAGTTTGTTGAATCTAGTCGTGTCTTCCAGTTGGCAAATTGCTATAGTCAAAATTTTTTTGGCTACCACGGTACTTTTTCTTGAATCAAGCAACATGTATATTGAAACGAAAAGAAACGTGGATCCTTATATAGTTTTTTATGCATCCCTGCGTGGTCGTATGGTGGAAAAATCAGGATTAATACTAACTTGGCTTAGGCGTTTTTAATCTCTTTTTTTAGGAAGTACTAACTAATCCTGATTTTCCCGCCATACATCACGCAGGAATGCATAAAAAAGCTATACAGTAAACTCTCGCTAAGCCGGCCCCCTCTCTAGGGTGGCCGGCTTAACGAGAGTTTACTGGCTTATCGAAATTTTGAGAGGGAGGGGGCCGGCTTATCGAATTTTTGAGGGGGGCCGGCTTAACGAGAGTTCACCGTATAAGGATCCCCCTTATCCTCCTGAAAATGAATAGAAAGAGAGAGAGAGGCAGGATCCACATTTCTTTTCGTTTCATTGCACATGTTGCCTGATTCAATAAAAAGTTCCATGGTAGCAAAAAAAAATTTCGACTATATACAATTTTTATAACCAATAAATGAGCTTATTTGAAATTACCCTTAACAGCAAGATGTGCACCAGCACTATGCCCAGAAATGGTGAAATTTGCGCTAGAATATTTTTGAGCGATGAACTAAAAAGAAATTATATATAGTTGAAAAACTTTTTTGCTAAGCAATTCTACACTGTCACATTTAGGGGGTCGTATGACAATTTCTTGAAAATCGAAAGTTTTTGATCCCAATGGGATCGAACCTGGCTGCCTCAGTGTTGCTTAACTTGCCAGATCGGACGGTCGCCTCCTCTATCCATTGCGCCATTTTACCCCTCCCCGACTTTTTTTAGCTTATGGCATGAAACAGACTACATAGAGGAAACGAACTTTACCCTTAATCCTATTGCCACTTGTTCAATTACTAAATCTAATGGTTTGATTGTCGCTAAATCATAACCCAAACATATGACAGGTATACCATGATCTGTTAAGGCCTTGACCATTGAAGTTGCGTACTAAAAGAGCATTTCTTGAAAAATAGATTTACCCTTATAATTACAGGGTGTCCCAAAAAAGTAGAATTTTCGTGGTTTTTTTGAATTTAAAAATTTTTGACGAATTTTTCAAATTTTACGAAAAACCATAGGTAGTCAGATATCCGGTCAAAATCCGATTTTTTTCATTTTCGCATCCATACGCTACCCTGAATCAGGGTGAACGAAGCGTTTTCACACTTCCGGAATGTGCGCAATCGATTCCCCGCATCAAATTAACTCGAAAAATTCGTAAAAAATGAAAAATTCATCAAAAATCGAAAAATTCGGCAAAGTTGAAAAATTCATCAAAAATCGAAAAATTCGTTAAAAATAGAAAAAATAGGAGTCATTTTAGAAAAAAATTTTCGGGTCCAAAATTCATTAAAAAAATCATGAAAATTCCACTTTTTTGGACATACTTTTTTCTCGCCTTCTTGCCAATAACCACCATGTATAAAAATAAAAATTTGCTCGCTTTTTTCTAGATCTTTACCCCATATGTCATAAAATTGACCTAAAATCGATTTCATCACAACTTTTTTGGTGATCTCGTCCACCTCCGTAGTTCACATTTTCTGTACATGCGATGGACTTTTTATTCGATTCATAACAATCATCTAGAACGTTTACAAATTGACTTATTGCCTAAAATTTTGAGAAAAATTTTCAAATAAGTTATAAAAAATTGTTATGATCGTGAACCCTAGGTCCACGACATAGTTTACCAGTAGNGATACATAACAATCATCTAGAACGTTTACAAATTGACTTATTGCCTAAAATTTTGAGAAAAATTTTCAAATAAGTTATAAAAAATTGTTATGATCGTGAACCCTAGGTCCACGACATAGTTTACCAGTAGGGGGATACACCGGACCCTCAGAATGGATGGATGAATGTGGGGGGGGGGGTACATGATAAAATTTGCAAAAATTTATATGATGAATTAATTGGAAGGGGAGAGGATACACGAACCCTCATGATGAATGGATGAATGACTATGGGGGGGGGGGGGGGGTACATGATAAAATTTGCAAAAATTTATATGATGAATTAATTGAAAGGGGAGAGGATACACGAACCCTCATGATGAATGGATGAATGACTATAAAGGCGGAAGGTCCGAGGATGAGTGGTGAGGGGGGTATTGTACCCCCCCCCTTGGTAACCTATGGTTCACGATCATCGATCAAATAAAACGATACGAATGAAACGATGTCATTTCCAAACGGCGTCCAGAAACGGGTTTGAATTTGCCTGAATGTTGACACGAAAACCCTAAATTTGGTTTCGTTCCATTATGTCGTTTCATTCGTGTCGTTTTATATATGTTTCTAGGCGCGACCCTCATCAGACCGGTGACCATCGGGCCGATCACAAACACATATAGTCTACTTCGTTTCTCGGGCATAATTATAAAAAGTGGGGCCCACATGGCACAGTGCAAATTGTCACTTACACAGTAACGAAGTTCGACTCTCCCACCGGCGTCCAATTGTTTTTAACTTTTTTTGCCTTTTTATTTAAAAAAAAGAAAGTCGGCATTTTTTATAACTCGAGGAGACGAATAAAATGACGCCAAAATTATCAAATTTGAACATTGTTTTGGTTTATTGAAATGAAAATTCTAATTCATGTTTTCGTTTCAATAACCCAAAACAATATTCAAATTTGATAATTTTTTTTCATCTCGTCAAGTTATAAAAAATGCCGACTTTTTTAAAATAAAAAGGCAAAAAAAGTTAAAAACAATTGGACGCCGGTGGGAGTCGAACTTTCGGTCGTTAGTGCGTAAGTGGCAATTTGCACTGCGCTATGCGATCCCCACTTTTTATAACGATGCTCAGGAAACGAAATATATCCAGCACACCACAACAAAAATCCTACTTCTTGTGGACTTCTTCCATCATTTGTCCAAAAGCTACACGAATACAATATTTCTAGCTCTGTATATTCTGTTGACATGCCTGCAAAGATTGTAAACAAAACGATCAGAGTTCGCACAAGCATGGGAAAAAAATTATTTTTATTGATTTGTTATAAAACGACACACGGTCATAATCAAGTAATGAATGAAATTGGAAGAGAAAGAAAAAAAAGTATCAACATATTGCCCTATGACAAAGATGTCGATTTGTTATTAATGAAAAATTCGTCCAAATTGACCAAAAAATTGAAAAATTAAATTTTTTTGCCCATTTTCCAGCCTTTTAACAAATTTTTTACTGTGGAAGACGTCTCAAATTCGTGACTCAAGTCGAGAAGGTCTCAAATTCGTCTCAACCTTGAATTAGTTGGAGTATTGACATGAAAACCATGAACTTTTCATTTTGATATTTTTTAAAATTTTTGATTTTTCCCGAAAATTAAAAATAGCACGAAACACCTCCTATTTGGGTTTTTCATTCATCATACAATTTGGCCTATTTAAAATCAACAATTTTTCAAAAGTAAATTAGTTGCAGAAAATGTTTAAAAGTTTATAACACAATAAATTTAACTTCAATTATAATTTTATTAAATATTTTATACAAGATCTGATAAAAAGCTATAAAAAATCCGAGATCACAGTAAAACAAATAAAAAATCAAAGAAAACAATAAAAGATATGATCCGTTTAAAATTTTAGACAATTTCAGGAAAAAATTTACACGATCATATCCTTAAATATAAAACTGTCAAAAAAATCATAAATAAAAAAGCAGCTCATAAAAAAATCAGTCAAACAATATAATAAAAATCTATCACAAAGTGGAATAAAATTTCAAAAAAAGAACATGTATTATGGCTCAATGGAAATCGACTTCGTGCTCGATGCTGGAGAACTCTTTGGTGAAACATCGTGGTTCGCAGTCTTGACCAATGAATAGAAGATGGACTCCTTGTTGGCCATTAGATTCGCTGGAGAATCAAACTCTTTCACACGACCGCCATCCAGCACTATGATTCTAAACACACAAGTAAAAATTTATTCAAAAAAATTTATTGGTAAGAATTAATCTTCTAAAATTGATTGTGGGTGCAGGACTCTTAGATTTTGAAATTCGCAGAAAAATCAAGTTCAAGTTGAACCTGTAAAATGTTTCAAAAAAGTCCCAACAAACCCCCTCCCTGCTTTATTAAATAACTCGATTTTTATGCGAATCAAAATTTTCAAAATCTGAGAGCCTAGGTGGGATACCAGGGGTCGGCCCTGGGGTCTTTTTCCGTAGCAAAGAAATTTTGGGGGAGGTAATTTTTGAGTCGACCCCCAAAATCATAACGGTCCCAACAAAAATTTCTTGAGCAAAGCATTCAGAAATTTTTATTTTTAAGCAAAAATTTGATTGAGGAAAAAATTGGATTTTAAAGCAAAAAACCAGCGCCACAGGCGAAATTTTTTTTGTTAAAAAATGTGCGTTTTTAAGCTAAAAATTTACAATTTTTGTTTAAAAAATGAGAAATTTTGGTCTTTTTGTGAAATATTGAACATTTTTGGTGAAAAATCAAAAAAGTTTTTGCTGAAATATCTTGTTTTTATGCTACAACTGCTCAGAAAATTACTTATTTGTTGAAAAAATGGACAATTTTTAGACAATCTTGGTGAAAAAATGCATTTTTTTAGACATTTTTTGTGAAAAAAATCTAATGGGAGACCATTAGGATTTATTTTTTTGAAAAATTTTGGGAAAAATCATAGAGGGAGGGGGGACCCTTATGTTTTTTTCGACTTTTGACAATTCTAGGGGGTAATTATCCCCCTTACCCCTCCTTAAATACGGCACTGGGCCGGCCCCGGTTGAAAGCCCATGGGGGCTTGCCCCCAGAGCCTTTTTCGATCCTTGTTGATACAATAAAGGGATAAAAACCAAACGGAACGCATGAGATTGGGTACGTGAAACTTTTTTGCTTTACCAACACATACCGATCATAATCCATAATTGTATTGAGACGATGAGCGATAGTAAGTACAGTCGAGTCCTTGAATTGTTCTCGAATCGTTTTCTGAATCAGTGCATCCGTGTTCATATCAACTGCCGCTGTAGCCTCGTCCAAGACAAGAACTTTACTCTTTCGTAATAGAGCCCTAGCAAGACAAACCAGCTGACGTTGACCAACACTAAAAATAAAATTCGTAAAAATTTGAAGTAAAAAAAAGAACTACCTAATATTAGCACCGCCTTCGGTAATCTCATGCTCTAACTTGCCAGGGTGACTATAAGCAAACTCTTTCAAATTTGCATGTTCGAGTGCCGACCAGATTTCATTGTCACAATAACGATTGAATGGGTCCAGATTAAAACGCAGTGAGCCGGAAAATAGAACTGGATCTTGAGGAATGATAGTGAGATTGGAGCGCAGATCATGAAGTCCAAGATTCGAGATGTTCACACCATCGATAACGATTTTGCCATCCGCCGGTTCAATCATTCGGAAAAGTGCCAATGTCACAGAACTTTTACCTAAATGCAGCTTGAAAATTCAAAGTGAAAGAAATCTCTCTACCTGCACCAGTTCGACCAACAATGCCAATTTTTTCATGTGCATTAATTTCGGCATTCAGTTTTTTGACAACTAAATCTAGGCCAGGGCGATAGCGCGTTGAATAGTCGATAATATTGATACGTCCCTCTGAAGGCCAGTTTTTGGGTGGCTTGTTTTCAGGTTTAGATTCCCATTCAGCCTAAATTTGTTGAATTTATTGGGTTGTTCCAAAAGTTCGTGGAATTTTGGGAGCAATTTCAATTGGCTGGATTCACTTATCATGGTCCAAAAGTGAAATTTTTTCTCTTAAAGGGGGGGGGGTCCAAAGTAAGGTCGAGCAAAAAATTTTTTTGAATTTTTTTAACAAGTGACCCTTTAGGGGTAATTTTATGCAAAGAATCGATTGCGCGCATCGAAAAACCTGCATAAAATTACCCTAGTATAGGGACAGACATCCAAAATTTAATCAAAAACAGAGAATCAAATTTGATCTTTTTTTAATTTTATTAAAATTATAGGAGGGTAGCTTATGATTTTTTCGTGTTTTGATCTAATAGAGAGTGGATCACCCCTCCTTTGTTAAGCCGCTGGGTCTAGGATAACAAGGGTTGCTCATTGTATGCTAATAAAACAAAAAAATAGAACAATTACTTCTGGAGTTGTTTCTGTGTATTCTTTGACGCGCTCAACTGAAACGATGTTCGTCTCCAATTTACTTATCTGGCGGACAGCGAAATTCAAAACAAAGGTAATCTAAATTAAAATCAAATAAAAATCAATATAATAAAAAATCTTACATTCAAAGAATATGAAACTGAAAGTCCGAGAATACCGGCAGAAGTTGTTTCACGTGCAAGTACAGCAAATAATGCAGCAAACAAAACAACACAGTTGCCAATAAATTCTAATCGTACGGATAGCCAACGATTCGCGACGTAATTTAAGTAGCGGCACTAAAATTGGTTATTAGAGAAATTGAGAGAAACCAATGGCGTACCCCAGATATCCAAAAAAAGAAATTTTTTCCTAATGGTCCCACCTATTTTTTTGCCAAAAATTATTGAAATTTTTTTCAAAAATCCTAATAGTCTCCCATTTTTTCACCAAAAATTTCAATTTTTTTCAACAAAGAATTGTAATTTCCTGATCATTTTCAGCATAAAAAGGCTATTTTCAACAAATTTTCGCCTGCGGCGCTGTTTTTTTTTGACCATTTTTGGAAAAAATCACGAAAAAATATAACAAGAGAACTCTTAATTTTTTGAGCCCTTGAAGAATTTTTTTCTGGCTATGCCATTGAGAGAAATAAATACCTGAACATGCGAGTCAACTTTTTGTTCACTAAGACGACAAAATTTCGGAACCAAATTATATGCATGAATAGTCGAAGCGCCCTAAAAGCAAATATTTTTACAAGACAAGCTTCGTAATATATAACAAATAATGGTGCTACTTCGACTCTTCCACCCCACTTCCAGAAGTACTAACCATTCGACTACTATGCGCATTGCATGGTCGTAACTTTTTTTGCATTTTGGTGATGATAAATGGAGTCAAAGTAGCTCCAACAACAAACATACATTAATAGATTCACTCAAGTGAGAATAAATCGGTGAACGAGTAATCGATTCGAGCCGCTTTAGCTGCCTCGATGTTGCTATGTAATATCGCTAAAAACATAAAGTTTCAAACTACAGGACGAGCCAAAAAACTGTACTTTTCGGTTTTTTGGCGAAAATTGTTCAAAAATCACCTATAAGGGATTTTCATGGGAGAAATCGATTGCGCACGTCGAAAATCCTTGAAAACGCATCTCAGACTTGTTTTGCAAAAAAAGTAATTCCAATAATCTTCTGTAATACTTAAAAATACGACAATTTGATATTTCACAGTCTGGAAAGCGTTTTTAAGGTTTTTCGATTTCTCGCATGAAAATACCCCTTATAATTTTTTGAGTTTTTCACCAAAAAAAACGCAAAGTACGATTTTTTGGCTCGCCCTGTAATCAAAAATGAAAAAATTCGTCAAAATTCATCAATATTTGAAAAATTCGTTAAAAATTGAAAAATTTCAGTGTGAGTAAGAAACCGTACTTTTGTGTTTTTTGTCGAAATTTTTTTTCAAAAATCGCATGAAAATACCCCTTATAGGTTGATTTTGGAAAAAATTTTAAAAATTGTTCACCAAAAAATGCAAAAGTAGGCTTTTTTGGCTCACCCTGTACAAAAATATCACTTAACATACCAAAACAATAGCGTAGAACAAGGCCAACGGTAGAATAACAACACCAAAAATAGGAGTTGAGTAAATGATAATCAGCAAAGTCGACGCCACTTGTAAAATACAATGAGCAAAGAACTCAATATTGTAAGGTAATAGCATATCGACTGTTTCAATATCCTTGCCAAATCGGTTCAAAATTCGTCCAAAGGGTGTCGTGTCGAAGAAACGCATTGGCGCACGGAATATTGCATGCAAAAAGGGAGCATGGAGATTTCGACTTGCCGCTACACCGCCGAATAGCAATGAACCCATACCAAAGAACGTGAAGAACTCTTCAGCAAAACCGATCAACGCGTACACTTCAAGTCGCAACAAGACAGGCTGGGGTTTAGTCTTATCCATTTCAGCCACCATCGAGTTATCATTCGACCAATCGGCTAGCCAAACATTCCTAGCCATTGCGGCAACTGTGCTCGCAATCAAGCCAAATGCGAAGAGTAGTGAAAAGCTGTAACCCATTGCTTCGAAGTATTTTGTATAAACATCCAGCTTCACACGACCGGTTTGGACACGTTCAACACCAGTTAATTGACGATGTGCGATTAACGGTTCGGAACAACTTTCCCGATGTGTAGATAGGCGTCTTTTGAATCGCGATGTACTGAAGCGACGTTGGGAGATAATTCCGGATACAGTGGACATGTGACTAGTGCCAAGAAGCTAAAAAATAGCTTAAACAGTTGTACTAATTTCCAATAGCAACCGCAAATGATACAGGAGTATGAATCCAAAATTTTTTTCGGATTTTAACCGGAAAAGCATCGTTTACCCCAGAGATGCCAAGAACATTTTTCCAGAATTAGAAAATGTGACTTCAAAAATCAGATTTTAGGGGCGAAAATCAGAAAATGCTAATTTTCCATTATATTTCTTATAAATTTGACAAAATTTCGCATCTCAAAAATCAGATTTGACACTGAAAAATCAGATTTTTCCAGATTTGACATCTCAAAATCAGCACTTTTCTGAAAACATCAGCAACTTGGCATCCCTGGTTTACCCCATTTTTCAGTAGAATTCGATTTCGCGCATTCCTGAGGCTTAAAAATGCTTCCCTCTTATCCGAATTTAGAATCGAAAAGTTGGTGTATTGAAGCAAAAATCGAAAAAATCAACTTTTTACCGAAAAACCGACTTTCCATAGGCTTTTCTAGGTGAGGAATCGATTGCGCACGTTCCAGATGCTCTCCGAAAAGTCGATCAAAACACAGATTTTAAGATCAGAAATGCGCCCCCTCACCAAGGAAAATCTTATGGAAAGTTTTCCTGTAAAAAGTTGCGGTCGCTCTTGAAAACTAGTATGATTTTTTTCAGTTTTCGCTTCAACTTCTCGACCCTAATTCCGGGTAAGGAAAGCATTTTCACGCCTCGGAAATGAGTGCAGTCAATTCTCTGCATAGAAAAACGAGATAAGCGATGATTTTTCAGCTAAAATCCGAAAAAATTTTCGAATCCAGACCTCTGTCATTTGCGGTCGCTGTTGGAAACTAGTACCCTAAACACTAAGTACACCTTTTAAAAACTTACGTTGTCAACATGATCATCTCCAAATGTATCATCAGACAAAGATTCATCATCACTTGCATAAACATCTTCTAAAAATAGATACCGTGATTGTACAAGGTGTCCCCAAAAAAGTGAAAATTTCGTAATTTTTTCATGAATTTTAAACTAAAAATTTTTTCTAAAAATGATTGATGCGGGGAAATCGATTGCGCGCACTCCCAAAGTGTGAAAACGCTTTTTTGACCCTGATTCAGAGTAGCGTTTTTTAAGTTAATCAAAAATCACAATTTACCATTACTTTTTAGGATCAAGGAAGCGCTTTCATGTTCTGAAAACACGCGCAATCGATTTCTCGCATAGAAAAATCCTAGGTAGTCAGATATCCGGTCGAAATTCGAATTTTTTTCATTTTCGCATCAATACGCTACCCTGAATCAGAGTCAATGAAGCGTTTTCACACTTCGGGAGTATGCGCAATCGATTTCCCGCATCAAACTACCTCTATAGGGATCATTTGTAGAAGAAAAATTTTTTCGGGTTCAAAATTCATAGAGAAATCACAAAAATTCTACCATTTTTTGAGACACCCTCTAAAAACATGATAAAAATTCACCTACCTTCTTTCTCAAGCACAATTTGTCGTTGTGCAAAAAGCTCTTGTTCATTCTTGCATTCCTCAATAAGCTGCTCGAAGGCACCAGTTTTCATAAGCTCAGCATAACTTCCTTCATTTACGATTCTTCCATCTGAAATACACAAACATATTCATTTTAATAAACAAGGCTTAACGTTAGTAATGCGTCGAGAAATCGACTCCCAAATTTTGATTTTGACCTTTCCAAAATCGAAACGAAATCGGGGTCGAAATTTCATATAGGAAATTGTCATTTTTAAACTAAAAATGACAATTTTTGGCGAAAAATCTTAAATTTTAATAATAAAAAAAATACAAATTTGAACATTTTTAGTGAAAATAATAAAAAATTATGATTTCCCCCCATTTCGGGAGATCATGTCCCCCAGAAAAAAGAAACATTTTAAAAAATCCGTCAAAAAGAGAAAAATTTGTCAAAAATTGAAAAATCAATAAAAAAATAGGAAAATTAAAAAAAATTCATCAAGAATTAAAAAATTCGTCTGAAAAAAAGTCCAATTCGCATTTTTTCGAGCAAAGCGCAAAAAATGAGATTTTTATGTAAAAAATGCGAAATGAGTAATCAAAAATTCATAATTAGCCAAAAATAATATTCAAATCACAGAAATCGCTAAAAAATTTTTATATACCAAACTCGCAAAAATTCGATTTTTTCTAGACCCAATTCGCAAAAATTTGTGAAATGGGTAATAGATCCAATTCGCGTTTTTGATCGCTGATCTCGTCCCTTGCTCACGTATGATGGGGAGGACCATTATAATTTTCAAAAATTTTAAGCAAAAATATAAGGGAAAACCTTTAAAGGTTTTTGATCTTCGTTTAAATTTTATTAAAATTTCAATTTTTTACGTGTAGCACATGATAAAATAAACAATAATGATATCCTAAAACATTAAAGTCATACAATAAATATGCCATAGAGCAGAATTTAGATCATAATAAACATGAGAAATCGAACTTTTTAATACAATCGATAAATTGAGAAAATTTTCTTGAAATTCGAGACGTCAAAATCAAAATTTTGGGGGTCGAAATTTGGAATCACGATTTCGACGCATCCTACTTACCGTCCATAATAATGATAAGATCTGTGTACTTTAAGTACGAGAGCTCGTGTGTTACCAAAATACGAGTCTTATTTTTCAGTAATCCATTCGGACCAATCACATTTTCGAATAGCTGAAAATTTGCTTGCCATTAAAAACAAATTTCTAGAAACCTCCACAACTTTTCGAATACACTGCTAAAAAACTACAAACCTGTGCGCCAACATGACTGTCAACAGCAGAAAGTGGATCATCTAACAAGTAGATATCACGATTTTGATAAACAGCACGAGCTAAACTTATGCGAGCCTTTTGACCACCAGACAGATTGATACCCTAAAAATTTCGGGTTTTAAACGTTAATCTAAAGGGTGTTTCAGCATAATACACCGATTTCAAAAATTCGGATATTTTTTTTTAAACCCGTCAGCCAAACAACTTGTAAAAAACCGTTTAGAAAAATCATTCAAACTCGTGGAGATCCGAATTGTTGAAATCAGTGTATTGTGCTGTACACAAACCTTTTCGCCAATTTCCGTTTGATCACCCATGGATAGCATCGCCATATCCGGATGCAAGCAACACTGATCGAGCACACGCAAATACAAAATTTCATCGTAATCTGCACCAAACGTAATGTTTTGTCGCACTGTTTGATTCTGCATCCATGGCTGCTGAGGTACGTAGGCGATGTTTCCATCCACGCGAACATGTCCACTCATTTTTTCCATCTCGCCAAGTAACGACATTAGAAAACTGCTTTTGCCAGAACCGACTTTGCCAACAATTGCAATTAGATCGCCTTTGGTTGCGCGCAAATTAATGTCCTTAAGCGTTGGCTGGGGCTCGTTTCTATCCCAAGTCATCGAGGCATTCGAAACTTCAATTTCATATTCGAAAATGGTCTCGAGATTAGTTCGTGGATCTTTTGGTACAGCCGCTGTTTTTACAACGTAATCATTCAGCTCTTCGGCAACCAAAAATTGCTTTAATCGTCGATTGGATACGATGACTTGTACCGTTTGAGCAACAAGTTCGGCTACAGTGCCCATAGGTGTGCGGAGCTGATTGAACAAGGTAAGTGAAACGAATGCGATTTCCGGCGTAAGAACATTTTTCTCGTCGATAAAGATGAACGTGGCAAAAGTTGAAAGAGCGACCTAAAAAAACGAAACATGTAGTCTCACATGTGGAAAAAGTCTGACTCTTCAAAGTGTATACAAAAATTCAAGTCGTTGTCTTTTTTCATAATTCCTTTTGCATTTTGTTAAGTGTTGAGCAAAAAAGTTACGTAAGGAATTGTGTATTCGTTTCCAAAATTTTGTATTCGGAAACAACTGGTAGTTTCCAACAGTTTTTCATATGCTGGAGTCAAACTTTTTCTAATTTTGAACACATGTGGCAGTGTGAGTTGATTGTCCATTATTAAAAGCCTACTAGAAATGGCGAAGCCGAATTGAGCATATCGCTTAAAGATCTCAAGAAAGCGCCCTTTTGAATATACGCAATCTCACGATCACGTAGCGTTGTGATCACTTCTTCCATTGGAACTTCCCAAGCGTACAACTTGATCACTTTGATACCATTTAGGACTTCGTTGACCATCTTGGTTCGTTCATCTTTTAAGCCCATCTGCATCACCTAAAAATGCATATAAAAAATGGACAATTCATAAATACCTGGTATTTACGAATTTTCATCGTGAAAAGGAAGTTAATTGGCAAAAGAAGTAACATGATAGCAACTCCACTCATCACAGAAATACCGATTTGATTCCAAAGGAAAAACAGAGACAGAGCGATCTAAAAATAAGAGATACACAAAAAGGATATTTTGTGCACCTAAAATTTAGGTCCTAAATTTAATTTTTTACACCTAAAATCTCATTTTTTTGATCGGATTCAATTTTTTGCATTTTTCAAAAATAAACCATTCGCGGTTTTCAATGATATTTAGGTGCAAAAAATATCACTCATACAAAAAGTATTAAAGGGGGAGTCCAACTTAGAGCCGGGTAGAAAATTTTTTTAACAAGTGACCTCATAGGGGTAATTTCATGCGGGGAATCGATTGCGCGCATTCCCGAAGCTTGAAAACGCTTTCTTGACCCTGATTCAGGGAAAATGATGTGTGTATTGAAGCAAAAATTTGAAATTTCTCCCTCAAAATCATATTTCTAGGGATAATTTCATGCGGGGAATCGATTGCGCGCATTCCCAAAGCTTGAAAACGCTTCCCTGACCCTGATTCAAGGACATTAGTACATGTTGGATTTTCGCTTCAATACACGCTCTTATTTCTCTGAATCAGGGTCAGAGAAGCGTTTTCAAGCTCCGGGAATGAGCGCAATCGATTCCCCGCATGAAATTACCCCAGAAATATGATTTTGAGAGAAATTTAAATTTTTCAATTTTCGCTTCAATACACACATCTATTTCCCTGAATCAGGGTCAAGGAAGATTTTCAAGGTTCGGGAATGCGTGCAATTAATTCCCCGCATAAAATTACCCCTAGGAAATCACTTGTTAAAATTTTTTTTTAATTTTCTACCCGGCCCTAAGTTGGACTCCCCCTTTAAAACAAATCACACCCACCTGCATAGGAGTTGACCAGTATTGATGTGATTGTGGAGTGATCGTCTGAAAGCGGTCTATATCAAGTGCCATTAAATTGACAATCTCACCAACGGTCTTGTCACGCCGAGCCACGCTTGATAAAGAAAGTGTCTAAAAATTCCAAATTGAAAAACAAAACGCATAGCTACCAAAACATACCTTTTGATAAACAGCAGCTGTTAGACAAGTTTGAATACGCGTGCCAACACGGTACATCAAATAGTAATACTGATTCAACAACAATGAGCTCAGTTCTGATGCGACAAACATAATGACTGCCAAAAAAACACCGTACCAAATCGGAAATCGAACATCTTGCGTAAAAGTAATCAGGCCTTTCAACACCAATGGATTAGCAAAAGTGAGCAAGTCGGAAACGCATTTCACAACATTCGCCAAAATGATGTCCCACTTGAATAAGATCAATAACCGTAGTATAATTGAAGGCGGCGAAATTTGCTTTGACGTTGACTTGTTACCATTTTCACTAGCTTTGAGAAGCGGTGTCTTTGAACTTTCGTGAAGTGGCGCTTCGATTTCATAGGGTGATGGAGAATCACCTTGAAGACATTTTGCATCTTCAGCAATTTGGCGCTTTGCATTGTACCCTTTCATAGCTTTTTCCCAAAGTCGATTCCAACGTGGAACTAATGTCGATGATAAATCATCTTTATTGAGGCTATAAAGGTCACTGACTTCTAATGGCTTCTTTTTCCCCAATAAGCAAACAGCATTAAACCACCAAATTGTAAGACGATTCAAAAAGGATGCCGATTTTTCAGGCGATATTTTCTATAATTGGTTTGACTTTAGAAAATAAAAGTAAAATTACCGCATTTCCAACTTGTTTGTGACGATCTTTACTCGCTTTTTTTTTAGAAAATGAAAATAAAACCATTTTAAGCTTAATAACAAAATTCAATTATCTAAAATAACAGTTTTCTTTAAAAAGAACTAATTTAGAAATTAGAGGGGCTGAGTATAAATTAGGGCACTCTAGTGAAGTAGCCAGATCCCCCCGGAACGGGGTACTGTAGTTAAGTCATAAAAAAGGATTTTAAATAAAAAATGGGCATTTCTTTCAAAAAAATTTCCAGGGCGGTATAATTCGATTTTGCAAAAAATTTGATTTTTGGATAAAAATGACATTTTTGGCCAAAAAATCGCATTCTTGAGCAAAATTTTTTACAATTTTTGGTGAAAAGATGAACATTTTTTTCAAAATTTTGAAAATCGAAAAAACATAAGGAGGACCCTTTGTTAGAAAAAATTTCAAATTTTTTCAGGAACGGGCGGTCGCCCCCACCCCCTTGGCTACACCCAGTAATAGTTTTTAGGATTTTTAAAAATGTTTATCAAGAATTTTGGGCACTTTTAGGATTTGTTTCGATTAGAGTGGGAGCTCCTCTTAATACCCTGACATTTAAGTAAAAAAACAGAGCCGCAGACGCGAAATTTTTTGAAAATTGCCATTTTAAAATGCTCAGAAAATGGAGAAATTTTGGTGAATTATGAATTTGATGAAAAAAATTTTAGTGAAAATTTGATAAATTTGTTCGGATCGTGGTTTTCATCCAGAAATTTTTTGCGGTTTCGGTTCCATCCATCCCTGGTTTAGGTTAGGAACTGGCATTTTAGGTCCAAAAACCGTACAAGGTTTTCATCAAAAACACCGTCCAGGAGGTCGTTTGATGTTTCGATCGAAACGTTTTATGTTCTTGAGGAATTCTCAGGAAATACAAAGCCAATCTTGATAGTTTTTGTGTCATTAGAAAGCTGTTTTCGTAGCAACCAAATCATAGATGTTCATGCACCCAGGGTGAGGTGATCGATTTACGAGGTTGTTTCTTGCAAAAAATGACTTTCAGGCCTCAAAAACAAAGTTAGTCATAGGAAAAATGGTTATAAAATATTTAAAAAATTGAAGGAAATTCGTAATTTTTTTACTGAATAACTTCGTTAATTTTACGAAAATTTGTTAATTTTTTAAAGAAATTAATGGAAAAAACTGGGTTTTTGGGTCCCAAATACCAAGTTGGTACCTAATTTTTGACTCGTTACAAAGTTAGAGAGGGTGACACCCTCTCTCATTGGTCAGGCATGAATAATGACACCAAAATCATGCCATAACTCTTTCTGGTTGCGGAGATATTGCATTATTAAAAATGTTGAAAAAACTGACATTTTTTTTACTAATTATGCAATAACTCCTCGACTAGAAAGAGTGATTTTGGTGTCATTAGATTCTAAGAAATCCAGCTTTCTAACGATACAAAACTATCAGGATTGGCTGTATTTCCAGAGAAATCCTCAAAAACATAAAAGAAGCTTCGAAATATCAAACGGACCTTTTTGCGTGCTATTTCTTGTGATGTGAAAACATGGCGAAAATTTTTTTTTGAGTTTCAATCAGCACGGTCGCATATATTTACATGATTTTTGCCACTCTTATGCAGAATTTATACTTGCCGCGACACGTGGCATGCTGCTGCGGCATTAAAATGCAATTTTTGAGAAAAAATTAAAATAAAAGACGTGAAAACCAAAAACGTGAAAAAAGTAATAGTGTCTAAAGTTGCATAACACGGAAACCGTTGATGAAAGGCGTGGGAAGGCTGGAATTCAACTGGATTGCGAACGAAAACGAAATTTTCGTAAAATTTATCAAAAATTCTGCAATTTTGCCTTGGATCCCAACCTTCTCGATGCCTTTCATCAACGGTTTTCGTGTTATACGAATTTAGTGGTTCTAGTTGTGTATTTTCGAGTTCCTGCATGGTATTATGAAACAGTTCTAGTTGTTTTTTTTCTAGTTGAATATTAACCGTTGTAAAAAGTAGTCGAAAAGTCGAAACATTTTCGACAACTTTTCAACATGCTTGAATGCACCCTCACAAATAAATAATTACAAAACAACAGGGTCTCGCAAACAAAACCAAAGGTCAGTATGTATCGAAAATTGTTCTTGGATCAACCAAGGGTAAAGTTGAATGGAAATTTAGGTAACCTTTCAGTTTTGTTTCGTTGTTACATAAAATCAGACAATTCGTGTCAATAAACAATTTGAAATTCCAAAAGCAAATAAGTCAAAATATGAGGGTCACCACCGGGGCTGTCGCGGAACAGGTCCAACGATCGGAAACGGAACAGCAAAAATGCCTGGAACTTGCCGGAACCGGAACAATATTTTCAAATTTTAATGAAATTTTTATCAAAATTTTTTAACAACATTTATTTGTATTTAAAGGGGGGGGGAACCACTTTCATGAGAAAATCCGGTTTTTAACAGAAACAAAGTTTTTACACGTATGTTTGGTCATATATAGGATAAAAAATTGCGAGGAATCGATTCCCGACATTATTTTTGACCACGATTTCAAAAAAGTGGTCAAATACCTAAAAAATCGATTTTTTTAGGAGTTTTTTACACTTATTTTAACTTTTTTCAACAATTCTTCGTAATTTTTTCATTTCCTTCGTAATTTTGGTAGATTTGATCATGCTGAATCGTTATATAACATTAGTTTTGCGTGGCATACACAATTGAAGAATCTAAGACAGACTTTTTGAGGCTTTTGGCTAATTTTTGCATTGAAACTCGCGTTGAAACGCAGTTCTACCCTGATCTTCAGGGTCAAACTTAATTTTTCACGCTTCGAAAATGCGCGCAATCGATTTTTCGACTAAAAATTACCCGAAAAAGTCGGTTTTTAGAATAAAATCGAAAAAAAAATTTTTTTCGATTTTTTCGAAAAACCGGATTTTCTAATGAAAGTGGTTCCCCCCCCCCCTTTAAAAAAAATAAAAAACTACGTGTCGTGAAAATAAAAAGATTAAATGTATTTGGCCGAGCAAATTATTTTTCGGGACGGTGCGCGCCAATACAATTTTGAAGAACAGATTTTCGCGCCAATAATTAGATCTAATTGCAATTCAAGCAATGTAGTTTGTAGTTGAATTTGTGATTGTCTCAAAAGTTTTTGTCCCAAATTTTGGCACTTTTTACACGTTTTTGGTTTTTCACGCTTTTATTTGAATTTTTTTCTCAAAAATTGCATTTTCTGCCGCAGCAGCATGCCACGTGGCGCGGCAAGTATAAATCCTGCATAAGAGTGGCAAAAATCATTTGAATTTTTGAGAAAAAATTCAAATAAAAAACGTGAAAAAAGTAATAGCAAAATTTAATAATCAATTAAAAACGTGTACAACATTGCCTGATTCAATGAATCTGTTCATTGAAAAGATCGATCATACATAGAAAAAATATATTTTTTGTTGACTCAATAATTTCATGTTCCAGACAAAAAATGGCCGGAACAGTAAAAATGCCCGGAACCGAAACAGTTCTTCCGCGACAGCCCTGGTCGCCACCAGTGTTGCTTCTGTTAAAGGAGGATATTTTTTACGGCTTAATCTCCGAAAATTTTTTTGAAAAATGACATATCTAGGGATAATTTTATGCGAAAAATCGATTGCGCGCATTCCCAAAGCATGAAAACCTTTGTTTAACCCTTAAAAATTGAAAAATACGTATTTTTACCCATATAAAAATACGAATTTTAATCCATATTTTCACTAAATTTCAATAATTTTGTTTGCTAATCAAATCCGGTATTAGAGCGTTTGATTGAGTTATCGTGTATGGAAACGGATTTTAATTCGATTTTTGGCGAATTTTTGAAATGTAGGAGCAATCAAAAAACAACCTGTACGTATACTAAAAAAAACGTATTTTTCGATTTTAAGGGTCAAACAAAGGTTTTCACGCTTCGGGAATGTGCGCAATCGATTTTTTGCATCAAATTACCCCCAATAGGGTCATTTTTACGAAAAAAATTAGGAAAAAGGAAAAATTTTTCAGAGATTAAGCCGTAAAAAATGCCCCCCTTTGAGTCTTAGGACAAGAACAATTTTACCTGGTATACCTCGAGCAATAAGAGAGAGAGAGAGAGCCTAGCTGCTCTAGAAATCGGGATTCGGCCATGACCATTTTTAACCAAAAATTTCAATTTTCGTGTCATTTTTTGCTTAAAAACTCTTATTCTGCAAAATTTTTATCACCTATCGACGCATGGAAAAACTAACGACTTTATACATTATAAATGCACTTATTGTCTTAACCAATTAAAAAAATTGAATTTTCTATATTTATTTAAAACACCTTTTTACGAAAACAGATCGTTATGTCACAAAACGTGTCACAAAATTTTTTTAAGGGTGATTACTTTTTCATGCGATTTTCTCGTTTTTCTATCGATTTTCATCAAAAGTAACCTTTAAGAAAATTGTAGAAGAAATCAAGCTCTACAACTTTGTTAAAGGAGATTTAAAACGAACCTTACTAGAAAACGGATAAAATTCATGATCAAAATGAGTGTTCTTACAAAATTTTTGTGACATCCAAAGCTCGGTTTGCTCGAAAAGTTCATTTTAAAGGATGTTAAAACTAGATAGAACGCTACTTATTGCATGTGTGAGCGACTTTGTGAACAAAGAAAAGCTATTGAACTCTATTTAACACGCCACAATAAGCGAAGATTGGAACTTTCAGAAGATGAATGGGAACTCATGAGCAAGATAATAAAGATGTTAGAACCAGTTGAAGCGGCTTCAAGGCAAAGGTGCTGCGATTCGGCTACTCTGTCATTACAATTCTCTATAGCAAGGATGCTCTACACTAATATTATTTGAAAAGCTCAATTTTAATTATTAAAACGTTTGTTATTAGTTATAAATTATTTTTATACAAAATTCAAAAATATTGTTTCATTTAAAAAAATTTAAAAATCTATTTCTGCATGAATTCCTCGTACGCACCGCCAAACAACCGCTCGACATCCCGTTGAATCTCTTCTCGAGTCAAACTCCAACCGGCATGGAACAACTTCACATACATGTCCTGCAACACTCCTCCAATCACTGCCTTCGAGTGCTTCCACTTGTAAATGAGCTGGTCCAAAACCCTAGCATCGCTATGCTGCGAGGTGAATGCCGTCCCAAGCAGCTCCACACGAATCCTCGTAATCTCTTCGACGATCGACGGATTGTTGCAGTACCACCAACATCCATAAATGTGCAAATTTCCAAACTTATTCGCCAACACACAAAGTTCATGTTGGTTGACTCTTGCCAAGAAAGTTGCCAAAAATTTCACCTTGGGATAGTTGAGGCATAGCTTTTGGAGGGTCGACACTTTCGTGGTTACCACCCCGTCGCCACCTTCACGCAACGCCGGGTTGATTGGCCGGACGGAGTCGAATTTGAAAGCGATTGGCAAGTGGTGTTGCTCGGCCAACGGCAGAAGGACACGACGGAGCAGCGTGGCGGAGTTGATTGTCGATGGGGCATAGGTGCTCATTTCCTCGTCGCTGGGGAATTCGAGGGTGGGTGGGACGGCGGTCATGAAGTATTTCGGTTTCATGATCGTGATCCATTTTTCCAACAGTTGTTTCACACCTATAAATATGGTATGTATACGTATTTTTCAATTTTTGACGAATTTCAATTTAAAAACAATTGAAAAATTCGTTATTCATCCATCCATCCAGGGTTATTTACCCCCTCCCCCCCCTACATGTATGTCACCAGACCATTATAACGATAATTGTATGCTAACCTTCAATAGTATGCTCGATGGCCATCTCATCCAAAGCTTCCTTAATCGACTCCCAATTTCCAGTGAGCAACTGGTCGACTCTGAGCCCAGTATGAAAACGATTCGTATCGAACTCCTTCGCCTTCGGATACCAGTGCACGGTTTCTTTCTTCTCGAATGGGATGTTGGTGGTCAAAACGTACTTGATCTTGGCCAGCTCGAACACCTTGTCCACATAGCCTTCGGGCGTTTGTTTGGCAAACCACTTGCGAACCTCATTCAAGTCTCGGCGCTCCACCAATTCTCCAAGACCCAACTCGCTCAAGGTAGTGACCACACCTCGACACGCTTCGGATATTGGCGATCGTTGAATGAACAGGCTATCCCAAACCAGATCAGCTTGGGCTTGTTTTTCAAGGGCAAAGAATTTTTCAGGTGTTATGGTGGCTGGGGCAGTAATGAAGTATTCGGCGACGAGATAGTGATAGGTGAGGAGTTCATCGATGCCCCACAGCATCAGTTTTCCATGATTCGGTGGAAACAAGTGGGTGTGGACATCAATCACATGAACTTCCTCAACCAGACTTTTCACAGCAGAACGGATGGCGTCGTCGGATTTTAGTGGTATGCGGTTTTCTTTACTAACGACTTGTTTCAACAACTCCATCAAGTTGGTGCCAGAGACCATCTTTTCATACAATTTTGCTACTTGTTCTGCCAATTCTTGATAGCCTTGGAGTTTCATATCCACATAGTCAATAGTGCCCAAAATTTTTGAAATCTCTTCTTGTATCTTCTTTGAATTGTGTGGCTCTTTTGCCAAAGTTTCTAGTGTATTTGGGATCTTCTCATTCGGATCTCGAAACGAGTATGTCCCGGAGTGGAAATCAGCTTGTAGCCCTGTTGTGTACTCCCATTTGAGGTCTTTTTCAGACTCCTTGACAGTAGCGGACGGATCAATTTTTCCAGTAAAAACAGCGCCTCGAGATTTGTCGACTTGTTTTTCCGACACATATGGAGTGATGAATCGCAATGCTGAAGCAACTGCAAACGCTACAGTTGGATTGGGCGTGTGGTCAGGATTTTCTTCTAGAGTGGCGAGCACGCTTGAAAGTACACGGATGCCGAGTTTTAGTGAAGTATTTTGGCACACGAAAAAGCAGTCCATGCCAAAGTGGGGGTGGGTTAGGCGATGGATCCAGTCTTCGTAGGCTTCTTCGGATAAGTTCTAAAAAATTTATGATTTTCTTTTAACAAGAACCTTGAAGACACTTTCCTGACCCTAAATTAGCATATTTTCGCTTCAATACACAGCTCTTGCCTGAATCAGGATCTGGAAAGCGTTCTCACAGCGTTTTTGTCTGTACATTGACACGAAAACCCTGATTTGAAAATTTTACCCACTTTAAAGCTTTACCCAATCGACTCCTTTTGCGCTAGCCGATTTCATGATGATTTCACGACGGTAGCAGTCGTAAAATCGTCGTGACACAGGTTGGATTTGTTTGTATATTGACACGAAAACCCTGATTTGAAAATTTTACCCCTTTTAAAGCTTTACCCGATCGACTCCTTTTGCGCTAGCCGATTTCATGATGATTTCACGACGGTAGCAGTCGTAAAATCGTCGTGACACAGGTTGGATTTGTTTGTATATTGACACGAAAACCCTGATTTGAAAATTTTACCCCTTTTAAAGCTTTACCCGATCGACTCCTTTTGCGCTAGCCGATTTCATGATGATTTCACGACGGTAGCAGTCGTAAAATCGTCGTGACACAGGTTGGATTTGTTTGTATATTGACACGAAAACCCTGATTTGAAAATTTTACCCCTTTTAAAGCTTTACCCGATCGACTCCTTTTGCGCTAGCCGATTTCATGATGATTTCACGACGCTAGCAGTCGTAAAA
Source organism: Acrobeloides nanus (assembly GCA_900406225.1). Lineage (NCBI taxonomy): Eukaryota > Metazoa > Nematoda > Chromadorea > Rhabditida > Cephalobidae > Acrobeloides > Acrobeloides nanus. The sequence goes on along the minus strand of OZJO01001171.1, from coordinate 12,024 downwards.
TCCTCATGACACTGGTCGAATTTGTCTGTATATTAACACGAAAACCCTGATTTGAAAATTTTGCCCCCTTTAAAACTTTACCTTATCGACTCCTTTTGCCAATAATCCTTTCAATATAACACTTCGATACAGAATTTCAATGTACTCCAAGATAATCTTCTCTTCAATGCATTTCGTGGTCCTATTCATTTTGGAAAGTGCCATAACATACACCATCGACGTGTGAATCCCGTTGGCAATCCTCAACTTCAGCAAGTGGTCGACTTCGATTTGCCCCTTCTCTCGTCTTAAAATCACTCCAGCGCTTTTCCCCATTTCATCCGGTAGCCAACGTCTCAAATCTTCGATCACGAGAGCCTTCTTGGGCAGCGGCTCCGCATATGGAACATTGCTATCGGTGGGGCGGGCGGCAACGATCCGATCCACCATAGTGTTGTGGAAAACGACTTTCTCGTCCAACCATTTTGTAAACGAACTTTGATCACTGAGTGATGCAACAAAGGCACCTTGAAGAACGCACTCACGAATCTTCTTCCCATTTTCTGGGACATTGTCGGTGTTGATGACGGAGAATTGGTTGTCTGGCAATGATTTGTATGAGTTGTATAAAAATTCGGTCAAATCGAGGAGTGCTTGGCTTTCTTTAAAAATTCCACTTTCTGTCACACCCAGGCCAATGATGCTAACATGCTTGATTTGTGAAGGAATTTTCATGAAATTTTTACGGCCTTCGACATTTCCAAGTGAGCCAACGGCTAAAAATTTGGGAGCTACTACACAGTAGAAAGGGGAGGGGGCAACTCACGTGAAAAAATTTTTGAAAATTTTTTCTGAAAATGACACCTCTAGGGGTAAAAGCATGTGAGGAATCCGAATTTGACATTTTCGAAGCAAAAAACACTTTCTTGATTCAGGGAAGGCTTGTGTATTAAAGCGAAAAGTCGCAAAAATGCAATTTTTCGCATTTTTGCGACTTTTCGCTTTAATACACAGGCCTTCCCTGAATCAGGGAAGTGTTTTTTGCTTCGAAAATGTCAAATTCGAATTCCTCGCATGCTTTTACCCGCTAGAGGGTTTTACCTGCTACATTTTTAGAAACAAATTTTCGAAAATTTTTTTATACGTGGATGGACCCCCTATCCTTGAAAACGCTTCCCTGAATCAGGGAATTGGAAAATGTGTATTGAAGCGAAAATTTTTAGATTTTCTGCCTGAAAATGACTTTCTGGGGGTAATTTTATGCGAGGAATCGATTACGCGTATTTCCGAAGCTTGAAAACGCTTCCCTGATTCAGGGAATCGGGGTGTGTGTATTGAAGCGATGACCAATTTTTGCTATAATACATTAATTTTTCTTTGATTCGGGATCATGGAAGCGTTTTCAAGCTTCGAAAATACGCGCAATCGATTCTCCGCATAAATCTACCCCCAGAAAATCATCTTCAGGCATAAAAATCGAAAAATTTTCTATTTTCGCTTCAATACACACACTTCAATTCTCTGATTCAGGGTCAAGAAAGCGTTTTCAAGAGTTGGAAAAAATATATAAATTTATAACCAACCGGCAACTTGAAATTTATCCGTTGTAATTGATCCATCACGTTGAACAGTGTCCACTTCATAGACACCTTTATCGTGAAGAACAGCATTTACAAAGCTATCGCCTCGGGTTTGTGCAATGATGACTTGTTTTCCTTGTTCGGTTAGAACGGGCACTAAGACAGCTCGCTAGAAATTAAAATGAAGAAGTCTGAGTGTTATATTTTTATGTATGCGCAAAAACGCTTCCCTAATTCAGAGAAGGCCTGTATATTGAAGCGAAAAGTCGCAAAAATCGCATTTTTGGGACTTTTCGCTTCAATACACAGGACTTCCTTGGATCAGGGAAGCGTTTTTTCGCTTTGAAAATGTCAAATTCGGAGAGAAATCGAGAAAAAATTTTGAAGAAAAATCGATTTTTCTCCAAAAATTCGATTTGTGGAGAAAAATCGAATTTTTGAAGAAAAACCGAACTTTTTTCCGAATCGAAAAGTCCTTTAAAGCATACCAAAAAGCGGCCACTTCCAATACATATAGCATATTCTTGATCCTTACTAAAAGCCTTTTCATGAAGTGGCTCGAAATGTTGCGTCATAATATCCAAAAATATCTCTCCAGGAACCAATAAAAAGCCAATAAAACGAATCAACTGGGCACCAGCACGTCTCCAAGAGCTATATTCCCGTTTAATATGTGCTAGTGGCTGTTATCAGAAATAGTTTTGGCACAAAGCGGAACAGTTTGATAACAACCCAACTACGTAATAGATTCAAAACGAAAATTTGAACTATTCCCAGAAGTTCCCATATTATTTAAAGAACACACACGGTTCAGATTAGTCTCGAATTAGAATCAATTAGAATTGTGGGCTCATGACAAATGAGGGAGACAGAGAGCGGAAGATTCTATGATGATCGGATGACCGGTGCACATTTATAATCGTTAGTGCAAATATTTACGGAGAAATTTTCAGCAGATGCGTATATGTATTCTTTTTGTACAGCGCTGTTTTTTCCTTTCTTTTCTTTTCTTTTCTTTTCTTTTCTTTTGTTCCCGCCGCATTCAACATGTAATTTTGATCGGCGAGATCGTGTGTAAATGCGTGTTAAGACGTGATTTGTGCTGCTAAGAGATAGATTAGAGGGTCACAGCGTCCGAAAATGAGAAAGAAATGATTCGACGAAAAAATTGATTTTTGTCCAAAAATTGGATTCTTCAGCAAAAATTGAATTTTTTTTGAAAAATTGATTTTAGCTAAAATTTGTATTTTTAAGCAAATTTTGAATTTTTTTTTCCTGAATTATGGAAGCGTTTTTTCGCTTATAAAAATGTCAAATTCGGATGTTTTTACCCCTAGAGGGGCCATTTCCAGAATAAATTTTCACGTGAGTGGCCCTCAAAGGCTCTCATGGTTCGGTGGTACTGGGCTTGTCTCAGGTGCCCCTCAAGGCTAGTTCAAACCTCGCTTGAGGCCAAAAGATTTTGCCTAGTAGTAACATCCCCTTCGGATGGCCAGAACTGTTGCGAGTTCTTTCAACCCATCTAATAAGGGGTACAAGGTCCGAAGTAGCCGGTTCTCTCAACTTTTTGCACAGCTTGGTCCGCCAGTTGGAGGTTTGCACAGCAGGTTGAAGAAAAACTTTTCTCCGCCATATAGCGCTGGTTCAAAGTTCGACCCGTCGGAGTCGAAATGTCTTTTTTTGTGCATCATTTGATAAGTGAGGGATCATATGATAATTGGGGAAATTGGATGATTTTTTATACTTTGTGTTATTATATGCATACATACAAAAACACATAGGCATAAATAGAGACAAAAATCTTCCAATTTTTCCGCTTATATTCCATTTCAGCCCCAACTATAAAAAAGTTGGACCAAAAATTCAAAGTCAAAGTCCGAAGTTAGCATCCCGTCCGATCTGGCAAGTTAAGCAACGTTGGGTCAACGTTGTAGGTTCAACCCCTATCCGTTTCCATGTGTCCAAATTCGTTAAAAAATTTTACATATGGGTATTTTTATGTGAGATCCCCCAATTTTCGTGTAAAACAAATTCGTTCGTTTTCAAAGTTTGATAACAAGTGATCGAAATTTGCATAAATTGACCAACATTGAACGTAAATTTCCTCAAAAAGCGGAGAATATGTTTTTCACGAAAATTGGGGATATTACCGTTTTTCGCATGCGCTCTATCAATAGGCGGTGGAATTCTTCAAAGATTCCTTCAGGAATACAAATTCAGGTTTTCGTTTCAATACGCAGACCACGACACTAGCCGTTTAGAGAAATCGTCCGGAAATCTGGACTCATTTCCAGACGGTGTCCGGAAACGGGGCGAATTGGTCTGAATATTAACACGAAAATCCTGAGAATTTGAACTTTTAAAAATCAATCATTAAAAATTCAAACAATTTGGGAAAAAAAGCCATAGAATATTTTTTTTTTTAACTCGCCGAGACGAACAAATGACACACAAAATTATTGAAATTTGAAAATGTTTTGGGTTATTGAAACGAAAACCCTGATTCATGTTTTCGTTTAAATTTTTTTTCATCAAAAACAGAGAATATGTTTTTCACGAAATTGGGGTACTATCGTTTTTCGATGTGCGCTCTATCGATTGGCGGTGGAATTTTTCAAAGATTCCTTCCAGAATTCAAATTCAGGTTTTCGTTTCAATACACAGACCATTTCACGCTTCAACAATGTGCGCAATCGATTCCCCGCATAGAAACACTCAGAAGAGTCATTTTTATAGCGATACGATTGAATCTGCTATTTTTCGAACGACCCTTATTAGATGATGTAAAAACGATGGGGATTGAACCAGCGACACACGGAGCAAAAATTTTTTATCGTAATTTTAAGGGACTTTGGTTTTTTTTAATCTCTAAAATAAACAAATTCGACTCTAGTGGGATCGAACCCTCTTCATCAACTTGAATCTCCCGTGTCCTAGCCATTAGGCCACACGCGTGTCTTTTTTATTATCCCTTATGGAGACAGATTTTAGCAATAAGTTTATGTAAATACGTAGTTTTATTTGCTGACATATTTTCTCTCTCGCAAGTTCCGCTTCTTTTTTACTTCTTCAAATTTCCGGTACATTCTCTAATTTTAAGCTATTCTGAGCAATATTCAAAAAATTTTTTGAAAAAAATATTTATAAAAAGAAAAAAATTCATGTTAAATTATAAGCAAAATTAAAAATCTCGATTTTTATCGTGAACTTGGCTCAGTAGTAGTGCGCCAAGATTTGAGTCTAAGGATCTCAGTTCGAATCCCACCTGAGTCGATTTGATTTTGCCTACGAAAAAAAATGGTATATTCCATGGTTAGACAACTTCTTTTCAAAAAAATTTTTTGAAAAAAGTTGTCTAGAATAAACTAGCTTTTTTCGCAGCAAAATCAAATCGACTCAGGTGGGATTCGAACCTGAGACCCTTAGAATCGAATTTTGGAGCACTACCACTGAGCCAAGTTCACGATAAAAATCGTAATTTTAATTTTGCTTATAATTTAAATGATTTTTTCTAAATAACAAATTTTTTTCAAAAAGCATATATTATGTACATTGAGACAAGTCTAATTCTTAATTATGATTGTCACATGTTGTACAAATAGAATCGAATCTACGTCTTAAGAGGCAGGATTTTTTTCCCCTTTACACTTTAAACTTCACTTTCTCACATATCGACTGAAAATTCTTTCTCTTGTCTTTGCTGCTGCTAGAAGCGCGTTCTTAAAGGGAAAACACACCCAACAGCAGCGTTTTTAGTGCAGTTTTTGCAAGACTTGTGTTTTCGGCCCTGGAAAAGCCATTTTCGACGCGGTTTTTCTCAGTATTATAGGATCCGTGTTGTAGATTTCGAATATGATATTATTTTTCCCTGAAAATCATGTTTTTCGTGTCGAAACTTTATTTTTTTAAATTAACATATTATTTCGAACGTTCGAAAAGCGTTATTGTCACCATTTTCGGCGCGGTTCTTTTTAGAATAGGGTTTCCATGAATGAAAAATTCATCAAAAATCGAAAAATTCATAAAAAATTGCAAAATTCGTCAAAAATTCATTAAAGGGAGGGGGGTATTTTTCTCTGGCGATGGTAGGTCGAAAAATTTTTTTTCTCTAAATTGGCTGATTTTTGGTACTCGGGGGTTTTCTGGCACGAGAAATCGATTGCGCGCATCGAAAAATTCTGAAAAAATTTTTCGGGGGTCAAAAAATTGAAAAAAAGCGTCAAAATTAGGGGTTGTAAGTTTTAACCCCAACAAAATTATTTTTGGGGGTTTTTGACCCCCGAAAAATTTTTTCAGAATTTTTGGATGCGTGCAATCGATTCCTCGCACAAAATTATCCCTAAAAATGATTTTGTTGGGGTTAAAACTTATAACCCCTAATGTTGACGCATTTTTTTCAATTTTTTGACCCCCGAAAAATTTTTTCAGAATTTTTCGATGCGCGCAATCGATTTCTCGTGCCCGAAAACCCCCGAGTACCAAAAATCAGCCAATTTAGAGAAAAAAATTTTTTCGACCTACCATCGCCAGAGAAAAATACCCCCCCCTTAAAAAATTGCAAAATTCGTAAAAATTAAAAGTTCGTCAAAAATCAAAACGAATTTTTCGATTTTTGACGAATTTTTCAATTATTACGAAATTTGCAATTTTTGATGAATTTTTCAATTTTTTACAAATCTTTAGGTGCAGGAAAAGTGCAGGAAAATTGTTCTATTTATGCTAAATTCACTTAAATAATGTCAAAATATACTATTGGCGTAGATTATGGCACCCTATCGTGTCGGGCCGTACTTGTCGACATAAAATCGGGCAAGGAAATTGCCACGGCTATCAAAGAATACCCACATAGTGTACTGGATGAATATTTACCAGACCAAAAGACTAGGCTAGAACACGACTGGGCCCTTCAATACCCCACTGATTATATTGAGTCGCTGCAGTTTGTCATTCCAGAAGTTTTGAAAGAAGCGAAAGTTGCGGCTCACGATGTTATTGGGATAGGATTGGATTTTACCTCGTGTACGATGCTCCCTATTGATGAATATGGTACACCACTATGTCTGACAGAGAAGTTTAAGGACAACCCACATAGTTATGTGAAACTATGGAAGCATCATGCGGCGCAGAAAGAAGCCGATAGGTTGAACAAGATTTCTGAAGAACATAGTGAAGCATTTTTGCAAAGGTATAATAATACAAATTGGGTGCTACTACACAATAGGGGGCCACTCATGTGAACATTTTTTCTGGAAATGACCCCTCTAGGGGTGAAAACATGCGGGGAATCCGAATTTTTCGAAAAAATCCGAAATTTTTCGCAAAATTCGTAATTCATAAAAATTGTAAAATTCGTAAAAATTGAAAAATTAGTCAAAAACTGCGTAAAAAATCGAAGAATTTATGAAATTTGAAAAATTTGTCAAAAATTGAAAACTGCGTCAAAGATTGAAAATTCATAAAAATTCCAAAATTTTTCAATTCATAAAAATTGAAAAATTCGTCAAAAATCGAAAACTGCTTCAAAAATTAAAAAATTCATAAAAAAATCGAAAAATTTATCAAAAATCGCAAAATTCATAAAAATCACAAAATTCGTAAAAATCGCAAAATTTGTAAAAAATCGCAAAATTCATCAAAATTGCAAAATTCGTAAAAAATTGAAAAAAATGTTATTTTTTCAAAAATTGAAAAATTCGTAAAAAATCGAAAAATTCATAAAAATCGCAAAATTCATCAAAATTGCAAAATTCGTAAAAATCGCAAAATTTGTAAAAAAATCGAAAAATTCATAAAAAATTGAAAAAAATGTTATTTTTTCAAAAATTGAAAAATTCGTCATAAATCGCAAAATTCGTAAAAATCGCAAAATTCACCAAAATTACAAAATTCGTAAAAATTGAAAAATTCGTAAAAAATTGAAAAAAATGTTTTTTTTTCGAATTTTCGCGTCGATATACAGCTTTTCTTGAATCCGAGAAATTTTATAAATGTCAAATTCTAATTCCCCGCTCATTTTTACCGTCGTTTTTAGGGAAAAATCTAATTTTTATCACTTTTCTCTTCAATACACAATACTTCCCTGAATCAGGGAATCGTTTTTTTCAACTAAAAAGAGAATTTAAAAAAAATTAAATAATTTTAGATGCGGAGGAAAAATCTCCTCAGAATGGATGATCCCAAAAATTTGGCAAATACTCAACGAAGCTCCAGAAATCTACGACGCCGCTCACCATTTCGTCGAAGCTGGTGACTGGGTGGTCTTCCAATTAACTGGCGAGTTAACTCGAAACAGCTGTGCTGCTGGCTACAAAGCCATGTGGAACAAGAGAAATGGCTATCCATCCAGCAAATTTCTGAAATCACTCGACCCTCGATTGGAAAATGTGATAAGCGAGAAACTATCTTCCAAAATTTCCCCGATTGGAGCAAAAGCTGGCGAGCTGACGAAAAAAGCCGCTCTCTTCACCAGTCTAAATCCTGGCACCGCCGTTGCTACTGCAATCATTGATGCACATGCCGCACTATTTGGACTAGGTGTGACAGAACCGGGCAAATTGGTGATGAGCATGGGCACATCAACATGTCATATTTTGCTGGACAAAGAAGAAAAGATTGTGCCCGGGGTGGTTTGCGTAGAAGATGGGGTGGTCCCCGGATACGTTGGCTATGAGGCTGGACAAGCGTGTGTTGGCGACCATTTTCAGTGGTTTGTGGAAAATTGTGTGCCGAGCGAATATTTCAGAGGTAATTTTATATCTAAATCATAGGTCAGCAAGGTGGGGGGAGGGGACCCCCATGAGGTGGTCCCCCACCACCTCCACCAAAAAACGACCTTTTTTTAGCTTGAGGTAGTCTTCTGCACCCAATTTTTATGGACCACCTCATATGTTCGGTGGGATCACTCCTCAATTTTGGGCCCATGAGTGTGTGGTCCCTCCTCAATTTTGGGTCCGTGCGTACGTGGGTCAGGGGGGAGTCTCCCCCCCCCCTTGCCGACCTATGATCTAAATATTCACGAATTAAAGCACCAGTCCACTTTTGGGGGTTGTTGCTATATGATAGAGCTGTTGTACCAGTCTAATAGATAACGGCAAAAGTGGAGTGAGCATCATCAGGTGGCGGTGGCCGAGTGGTTAGAGATGCTGGCAACAGTGTCAAAGGTCCTTGGTTCGATCCCGGGTGAAGTCACAAAGATTTTGCCAGAGTGTCGGAGACTGGCAATCTCTGTTTTTAAAAGCACTAGTCCTGGACAAGGAAGCCGCCTGTCAGATCTGGCAAGTTAAGCAACGTTGGGCCCTCAGGTTCGATCCCACGAAGGCAAAAAAAGCAATCATTAACACCTTCTAATAGAGCCCCATGGGGATCTATTAGAAGTTTTACGGTATACGGTATCCAGGATGTCCCGGTCGGGTCCGAAAACTTTTGCCCAATTTCAAATAATTATTTTTATATCATTTTTAGAAGCCGAAGCAAAAAGAATTGACATCTATCGGCTATTAACCGAAAAAGCCAGCCGATTGAACCCCGGCGAGAGCGGTCTCCTAGCATTGGATTGGTGGAATGGCAACCGCACAACATTGGTCGACGCCGACCTCACTGGTGTCATCATCGGTACTACTTTATCAACAAAACCCGAAGAAATCTACCGTGCCTTAGTCGAAGCAACCGCGTATGGAACTCGCATAATTGTCGAAGCATTCCGTGAGCACGGCGTTTCCATCGACGAAGTCTATGCATGTGGTGGACTCACCAAAAGCGACCTGGTCATGCAGATTTATTCCGATGTTTTAAACATGAATATCCATATTTCCGCTTCTTCACAAGCTACAGGAGTTGGAGTGGCCATGTTGGGTGCTATCGCAGCGGGTGAACACAATGGTGGGTATAACACGATTGATGAGGCGGCCAAGAAAATGGGTAGAGTAAAAGAAGAGTTTTATCGGCCAAAACCAGAAAATGTGACAGTTTATGGTGAACTTTTTAATGAGTATAGAAGGCTGTATGAGTATTTTGGTCGCGAAAATCATGTTATGAAGAATTTGAAACGAATCAAGAAAAGGAACAATGGCGAAAAGAGGAATGGTTATATTATTAATGGCACTGTATAAATATTTTTTGTAAATGTTTGGCATGGGGGAAAAATCGAACGGAGTCGAAAATATTTTTTGCTTCGTGCCGAACGTCACTATGTCAAATTGTTAGCCTGTATAGAAAGACAATAAACTGATTATTTTGAGTCGAATTTTTATTAAAAATTTTATGACAACGACAATTGAAAAAAAGGAATTATGAATCTTTATGCCCATTTTGCCATTTGAAGAAACCTTCGCCAGTTTTCTTTCCTAGCTTCCCTTGGGCAACTTTTTCTTTTAGAATGTTCGGTACAGGCCTCACGAAAACTTCGGCGAGTCCATTTTGATCGAGTCGGTGGGCGTAATTTGTATTCCAGCCTAAAAATTTTCAATGTCTATACTTGTAAGTAGTAGTAAGAGTAATGTATCAAGTGACGGGGTATTAACAGGGGACGAAAAAGTAGGTGATACCAGGGATGCACCCTTTGTTCATCCGGACGACTAACGGACAATACCTTGATGGACAAAGCTTGTCCGCGGTCAAGACGGACATCGAATGAGACGGACAAGGCTTGTCCGTGGTCAAGATAGACATTAACCATGCGGACAAGGCTTGTCCGCAGTCAAGACGGACAAAAAATTTTGTCCGTCTTGACCACGGATAAACCTTGTCCGTCATATAGATTGTCCATCTTGACCGCAGACAAGTCTTGTCCGTCCCATGATTAGTTCGTATTGTCCGACCATTATATACCGCATGTTCGGAGACGGATGTCCATCTGTTGTCCGGACCAAGGGCGCATTCCTGGGTGGTACCACCCATCACTCATGCGCGGAAACACCACCACCAAAATCTCACCCAGTGGGCGGTAGTGGGAAGTACTACCATGAGTGGTGGGTGGGTGATCACCTATTTTTTGGGTACTAACACACTTTAGAGATCCCACTCAAAAAAAGTTTTTGCCGACATTTTTAGGAGCCATGTCCGTGGATATTCCTACCTGTCAAAACGTCTTGAACAGTATCCAGCCCAATAATATCCATATGTTCGAAAGTTCCAAATGGAATTTCATAGCCCAGTTTTAGTGCGATATCAATATCTTCGGGGGTGGCGATCCCATTCTCAACCATATACATAGCTTCGGACCTGACTGGGATCATCAGTCGATTGCAAATAAAACCATGACAATCTTTGCAAACAACGGTTGTTTTCCCAATAGCTTTTCCGTACTCAATTAGACTGTTCATGGTTGCTTCAGAGGTTTCTTGTACTTTTCCAACCTAAATTTGAAAAAAAATTTTTTTTAAAAGTTGTTGTTTATAAATAGAAAAAAATTCATGCTAAATTATAAGCAAAATTAAAAATCCAATTTTTATCGTGAACTTGGCTCAGTGGTAGTGCTCTAAGATTCAAGTCTAAGGATCTCGAGTTCGAATCCCACTTGAGTCGATTTGATTTTGTTTTAAGCTATTGTTTGTTTTTTTTGTTATTTGAAACTATTCTGAGCAACATTCAAAAAATTTTTTGAAAAAATTTGTCTAATCATGGAATATACCAGCTTTTTTCACAAACAAAATCAAATCGACTCAGGTGGGATTCGAACCCGAGTCCCTTAGACTCGAATCTTAGGGCACTACCACTAAGCCAAGTTCACAATAAAAAATCGGTTTTTTAATTTTGCTTATACAGTGCGTTCAAACCGCTCCTTTACTTTAGTAAAATTGAAATATCTCGAAAAGGGCAACGAATTTTTCGATGTGGTTTTTTTTAAATGACAGAAGAGAATATTCTGCATTTTCGGGTATATAAGCCATAAAAATCCGAAAGCTCTACGTATAAAAATTTTCACTTGCAACATTTCAAAGTAGGAAAACATGACCTTAGAAAATTTTTTTATAAAAATTTCTTTCGTATTCTTAAAGTTCAACGACTGCTCTATCACATGCAAAAAACCGTATAAAAAAATAATTTATGGTTGTTGAGAAAATCCAACTTCAATTTCACAAGTGTTTTAAAGGCAAAAACATTTTGACAGTAGGTGGAATCGAACCCTCGACCTATAAGTATAAGTGGCCAACACACTACCAATAGACCATTATCGCAATTTTATCAAAGTTGCTTATAAAATTTTTTGACTTTGATCAAAAATATGAAAGTTTATAAGCAAATTTGATAAAATTGCGATAATGGCCTATTGGTAGTGTGTTGGCCACTTATACCTATAGGTCGAGTGTTCGATTTCACCTACTGTCAAAATGTTTTTGCCTTTAAAACACTTGTGAAATTGAAGTTGGATTTTCTCAACAACCATAAATTATTTTTTTATACGGTTTTTTGCATGTGATAGAGCAGTCGTTGAACTTTAAGAATACGAAAGAAATTTTTATAAAAA
>OZJO01001170.1:0-11326 GCA_900406225.1 Acrobeloides nanus | reverse complement strand
AAAACGGTTCGTGCTTAGTGACTCTAAAAATGGGAGACATATGTTTGTTATAAAGAATTTCGGGAAACTTTTTACTGGGCCTTGTTCAAGTTTTTGAGATATCTCGTCTCTAAACTAAGTTTTTTCAATTTCCAAATTTAGGCAGGCTAGAATTCACCGTCGAGCCGATGGGTGAAGATCTTGCTGTTGTTCTAAAACCGTCCGCTGAACTCAAAGAGAGTAAGCTTTAGATTTTTTCTTTAAAAAGCATGCTGTGACTCCTATTATGATTAGTTTAGTAGTTTCATAACATGTGTTCCCTTTTTTCTTTCAGAACTAGTTTTAAATTTGCCTATTCAATTCGTTTATTTTAGCCAAAGTCGACCTTCAAGAAGAGCGGAGTAGCAAGTTTGAAAATGCAGGTATGATATAAGCTGTTGACTTTGGTATATAACTTTTTATTTTTTAGACTATATGGAGAAAGGCTCTGATTTCAAGGAAGAAGATCTAAAGGGTGGGTTTGAAGAAGGAAAAGAATCCTATGTGAAAGATTATTGTAAGAAAGACTGAAAATAATAAAGGCTCTTTATGTATATTTTTGCTATTTTTTATTCATATTTTTGAATTGTATATGCTCAAGTTATTTATGTGTAAATAAAGACAATACTCTAGAGTTTATTGACCAATTTTTCCTTTAAAAAAATTGAATTTGTCAAACAAAATTTTCTGGAGATTAATCTCTTCCCAAATCTCGAGGTTACCGTGGCGGGATCCCGATGATTTTGATCCTGAAAAAGGCCATTTTTAAGCTTGTATCTTTAGCTTAAAATGACACTAAAATTAGATTCATATGGACAAAAACTTTAAAAGTTATGAAAAAAACGTTTGAAAAAATTCAATTTTTTCAAAAAATTCAAATTTTTTGAAAAATTTGAATTTTTCAAACGTTTCGTCCGCAAATGTCCCGTTCGCAAAAGTCCGTCCGCAAATATCCCGTCCGCAAAAGTCCGTCCGCAAATGTCCGTCCGAAAATGTCCTGTCCGCAAATATCCCGTCCGCAATTATCCCACCGCCCTTTATTCGATAAAAATTCCGAATTTATTTCATTATGCATAGTTTGAAACCTAATACTCTAAAAATAAAATAACTTTAACTTCTTATTTTTAATAATACCCTATAAGTTCAATATCAATTCTACAAGAACTTTTTTGCAAGAATTAATTTCGCTGACTTCAAAGATTTCAATCATTTCGATAATAGCCAATTGCACTCGCTAGTTCAATGTCTTCGAAGAATTGAGTCGTAGCCAAATAAGATGTTGAATCCAAAAATAGATTAATATTCGTAAGTATTAATTATGTGATGAACATTAGTGAGTTGCGGTATCCATAAAAATAAGAATCACTACATATTTTTGATATGAAACTTCAGGAAAAGTAAAATTTGGTCAAACTATATCGATTTTTTCTCCTATATATCAAAAAATAAATTTGCAGTAATCAGCCCAAAAATGGTTGTACATTGTTCCGCATAGTCAATTTTACCCCTATAGGGTCAAAGTTGATGTAATTTTTGCATCTTTTCTATGGGAGCAAAAATCAAATTTTCAGATTTTCAAAAATTTGTGCAGAAATGACCCATATAGGGGTTTTTCCATGCGAAAAACACGAATTTGACTGAATTTGGACCTGAAGACCCATGCAAACATGAGAAATTCGTCTTTTTAAGTGCCCCCCCCCCCGGAGCATTGCCTCCCTGGAGCGCCTCGGGTAACGCAAAATGATGGATCAACGAAATACACTTAAAAAGGCAAATTTCTCATGTTTACATGAGCTTTCAAGCCAAAATTCGTGTTTTTCACATGGAAAAATTCTTATATGGATCATTTCTGCAAAAATTTTTAAAAATCTGAAAATTCGATTTTTGTCCCTGTGGGTGGCTACCTAAAGGAAACTAGCTCCAAATGTTTTTTTAAAAAAATGTTTGCCAACCATGATCCTGGATTCTTCTACATACGTGCCTGTTGGATGGTGCTTTTTTCAAATATTTTATTTTAAAGTTATAGTAAACAATTTAATCTAGATGTATTATTTATTCGTAACATTTCATGAAAGCCCATCGACTCTACTAACAAAAACAATGCCACCTGACTCAAATTTTGATTTAAAATATGGTAAAATCGCAAGCTGGCGTTGAAATGCATCTCGGTATTCTGTGCTAAATCCAATTTTTGTGTAAAACTCAATTTTTAAATCTCATTATCATACCTAAATGCATAAAAAATAAAATAATTTGCAGAAATCCCAGCAGTTATCAAAACTGCACTATATTTCCTTAACAGTTGTGCAGCTGTTGAATCTGGATAGGAACTAGCGATAGTAATTATTACAAAGGAAGTTGGCCATGTAAGTGAAACTACTATTGCGATCATAGTTACGGATTTCATAATTTTCTTTGTTCCTGCTGATGCATTTGCTAAAATTTCAAATCGAGAATTTATACAGGAAAATGAACTTTTTCGAAATTTCATGTATGTCCAAATTGTTGCATATACACCCAGCATTCCAAGGCATAGTCCAAGCCTGGAATAATTAAAAATTATATTTATTATGTTATCTTTAATGATGAATGAACCAAAACCACAGTCATGTTGAGGTCTAAATTTGGTATAAAAAGAAATCCTTATAAAGCGCTTGTGTTCGTTTGTGTGTACAGGCAATTTTTTTAATGGTGAACTCCAAATCATTACCAACCTATACCAGGATGTAGAGGGCGGTGAGAGGAGCAAAACGAGGGTTCGATCACGGGTCCACCCCCTACGGTTAATTTTTTACAGGGGCACCCCTTTTCCTTAAGGATTATGAGGAAAAAACAAAGTACCATTTTTTGGCCTTTTCAACGGAAAAATGCGCTAATTTCGACTACAACAGGGTTTTCGGCCATGGAGAATTCAATGATGGCATTTATAATTTATGCACGCCCACGCTTTGAGCGCCGATAGGCGCTCGGTACTATATATCGGTACAGTAATTGCAATACAGTTATGCATAAAATAACAAAAAACTCACAAATTTTCATTTTCTATAACAAAAGCATATGAAAAAGGAATCCATATAAAACCATAAATAAGAGATAAAATTCCAACAAATGGCACATAAAGTTTACTCTTGGAAAACTGATAATACCTTTAAATCCAATTATTTACTCTTTAAAAGAAAAATGTGCGTCTGTCTTTGCGGGCTAAATTTTTCTTTATGCATACAAATTTTTCTTTTTTTAATAGACTCAGAATTTTCTGATTCCAAAAAGTATGCTCCGACTCGGGGAAAAATCATTTTCGTGATCAACTGGACCTCCTCCCTATAGGGGTCACAAAATCAATTTTTTATTTCCCGTCGTTATGGTAATCGTTCTACCCAAAATTTTGTCTTGAGTCCAAAAAAAGTATGTCCCGTCCAGTGATCTTTCGGTTACGGTTTTTCAAATACAGTTACGATTACGAATACTAAACGATTATTGATTTTTCGGTTACGGTTACGAATACAGTAATCGAGCAGAAATTTTTTCGGTTACGGTTACAAATACATTTTTTTACTTGGGGGTTTTCGGCTATGGGGAATACGAATAAGAACGACACGCCTCTGGAGGTGTTAATATGGAAAAGGGGATGAGATTGAAAATGAGATGGAAAGAGGTCTAGAGAAGGGGGAAAATAATCATAACGAAACTTCGCAGAAAAATTTAGCGCCGGAGGCGCGTCGGTCTAGGAGCATTTTATATTGCCAAGCAAAATCTTACGTGATTGGAAAAACAATGCCTATAAAGCGATCAACACCAATAAGAAGAGTTGAAACCATACTTATATTACTCAATGCATTAGGTAGAACAATAATTCTCCAACACGTGCCCAGCGGAGGATACTGACCAGAAAGAGCGTAGTAAACATTTGGGTATGAAACTCCTTGAGCAAAAAAATCACTTAATGATGTAATTGCAATAAAGATATTGCAAGGATTTCGCAATGATCTAAAATTTACAAAAAATTTTCAATACAAAATCTTTTTCCCTACTTTTTCCGAATAGTCACCCATACAATACTACCATTTCCAAAAGCGTTTATAAGCGAAAAGATTATTAATAAAATTTTTGGCACATAAAGATTAAATATTGCGGATGTTAAATCAGTCATTGTGTTATTGGACATAACTTTATAAAATTAATTTGTAGGTCCAAACTTTTAAATTTTATGAAAATTTTTATATGATCTCCTAAATTCGACCTGTAGAATGATTCGACAATAGAAACGGCTTGACGAACAAAATTCAAATTGACGTTAAAGTTTATAGACTTTGATCAATCGTTTTAATAAATAAACTTCTATTGATTCTAACAATAATAGGTGAGATTGCAAAAGTTACATGAAATCATACGCACGTGTAAATTAGCTCGATATTCACTCCCCTGTTGTTGCGTTAATTATCGTTTTTGTCTCAAGAGATAACGATAATTATAGTTTTTGATTTGATGAAAGTCGAAATCTTGGAAAACGTTTAAAAATGGGATATATTTATATCGGTCGCTCTAAAAATAATTGAGGTCGAAGTGAATTCTAAGAGTACTCATGCTCTTCTTCAGGAATATACCCAACATTATGGTATGAAACTTTATATTTAGAGAGATAAACGCTTCGGAAGCTCAACGAGCCGAACCGAGGTGTCCTTATTCAAACCGGCGTAATTTTTCATGGCAATTTTCTGCATCTAGTATAAACTTCCCGCATCAATTACCTTTTGAAGTCGACCCTTGGATGTTATAATTCCATTTTGATAGAAAGTTACATCTTTACTTGCAAAAAATCTTTAATTGTTTTTATGACCTCATTGCTATCAGCATACCGTTTTTCTCCCAAGGGTACTGAATAGAAGTAAATAATATGAAAGAAATTTTATGCACTCGAAAAACCCCTAGGAGTTAGATCGAAAATAGTGCTTTTTTGGACCTCAAAAATGAGGAAAATTGCTCTATCTCCAAAACTACACCGTTTTGACTAGAAGTTGTATAGACAAAAAATGAAGTAGAATTCACTAGCTTTCCAACGACACCAAAACCATTGGATATGGATTTAGCTGGTCGGAGATATGCCCATTTGAAGTATGACCTCAATTTCAATCGGCCTGCCGTGCGGTATATGATCAAAATTTATAATTTTCAAAATTTATAACTCAAAATACTAAAGTATAATAGACAATTTCGAGGAGATATTTTATCCTTTTCTACATATTTTGTTGAGTTCAATGTTGAGAACTTTTAACTAAAGCTGACTGCCCATCACTCTAGTAACAAAAACAGTGCCACCTGATCTAACTTTTGATTTAAAATATAGTAAAAACGCAAGCTGGCGTTGAAATGCAAGTCGGTATTCTTTGCTAAATTAAAATTGTTTAAATTTCAATTTTTAAAAATTATACCTAAAGGCATAAAAAATAAAATAATTTGTAGCAATCCCAGTATTTATCATAACTACACTATAGTTCAATAGAAGTATCGCAGCTTTTGAATCCGGATAAGAGCTAGCGATTATCTGTATGATTACAGAAGTTGGCCATGTTAGTGCTACAACAATTGTGATTATTGAAAGAGATTTCATAATTTTCTTTGATGATGCATTTGCTAAAATTTGGCATTAAGGGTTTGGACAAGAAAACGAACTTTTTCGAAATTTTATGTATGTCCAAGTTATTGCATATATAAGCAACATTCCCATACATAGCCCAAGGTGTGAATAAGATGCAAAATTATTTACTATGCCATCTTTAATGATGAATGAACCAAAACCACATTCATATTGAGGTCTAAATTCATTCAAATGTAGAGCATAAAATGTCAAAAAGCTCACAAATTTTCATTTTCTACCACAAAAGCATATGAAAAAGGAATCCACATAAAACCATAAAAAAGAGATAAAATTCCAACAAATGGCACATAAAATTTACTCTTGGAAAAATGATGATACCTTTAAATCCAATTACAGGGTTGCAAAAATGGATTTTTGGTTTTTAGCAATTTTAAAATTTTTTAAATTTTTACCAAAATAACCCTACAAGGGAGTTTCTATGAAAGAAATAGATTGCAAGCTTTGAAAACGCTTTTCTGACCCAGAATTAGCCTATTTTCGCTTTAAAACACAAAACATTTCCCTAAATCAGGGAAGCGTTTTCAAGGCTCATAACAGCCCTGTTTTTTAGAACTTGGAGACCGAGCGCATTCGACGATCGGGCACGCCTGACGCGCTCCCGATCGCCACCGAGCGGCGAGTTTTACTTGCACATAAAATCGGCTAATTTTTTCTACTCGGGATTTTCGACTATGGGAAACACTAATTCGAAAGAATTTTTCAATTTTGACCTCACGGAATACACCTACCAAAGGGGTATAAAAAGTCAGGGGTGTATTCCGAGAGTAAAAATTTGATTTTCCAAAAAAATCTTCCATGAGATACTGCTTGCAACGTAATCGTGTGTAAAGTCTGTTTTTTTCGCAAATACCGAGATGCGGATTTGTAGTTTGGGTTCTATTCCGAAGGCGTAGGTTCAAATCCTGGCGGCGAACATTTCTTTTTACCTCATTTTGTGTTTGCAAAGATATCAAGAAAACTATTTTTTAGAAAATAAAAATCGACAAAGTCAGTCCGTAACGTTGTAAAATAGGCTTTCAGGATTTTTTTAAGCTCAAGATCATCAAAAACGGATGAAAACTGACGGAGGAGAGGCGTTTTGAAACTTTTTCGTAACTACAAATCCGCAACTCGGTATTTGCGAAAAAACAGACTTTAATATCGCCGTCGGTGACGTCAGTAACGTCGATGTCGGCGTCTGTAACATCGACGCCTGGAACGTCAGCGCCTGTAACGTCGACGTTTGCTACGTCGTCATCTGTAAAATCGGCTTAATATCGATGCGCGAAGCGTGCGCCGGGCTAGTTTGCCTTAAAAAAGGGAAATAGCAATCCTGTGCTAACCCTACCTCTCCCCAGGCGCTACGCGCTACCTTCTGGTAAAATTTTACCACCCTTTACCCATTGATGAATGGGGGAAGGGGGTCATAAATGAACCCCTTCCCAAGCTATTGGATGCCTGACCCCTCGTTAATTTTCGCCCGAAGGCCGGAAAATGGCAACTTTTATTATAGCTGAAAGGTTAAAAATGGCATTTTTGGAAAACAACTGTCATTTTGGGCAAAACACGCATGCTTGAGCAAAATTTTTTATTATTTTCCAAACGAAATCTTACATAGTTGGGAAAATAATACATATCAAGCGATCAACTCCAATAAAAAGCGTTGAAACAAAACTTATCCCAGTCATTCCGTAAGGGAAAACAATAATCCTCCAACAATTTCCTAATGGAGGATGCTGACCAGAAAATGCATAGTAAACAGTGGGATAGAGAACTCCTTGAGCAAAAAAATCACTTAGCGAAGTCATGGCAATAAAGATGTTACATGGATTTCGCAACGATCTAAAGTTTTTTTTAAATAGTTCACATCAGAAATTTTTTACGCTTATCCGCCCAACCCTCTCTTACTTTCTTTGAATAGTCACCCATACAATACTACCATTTCCAAAGGCGTTTAGAAGCAAAAGGATGATTATTAGAATTTTTGGCACATAAAAATTAAATATTTCGAATATCACATCAGTCGTTGTTAGATTGGGCATAATTTTATATATACAATGAAGTTTCGAAAAATTTAACCATCTTTTCGAAAAATTTGTTGTGGATGTTGATGACATGAAAGTAACACTTACTCCGAAAGTAACACCAACTAATTACAATTAGTCAAGCATACATCATACGAATGCATATACCATATAATTGTCCTCTGACAAGAATAGTCACGAAGTTCAGTCAGGTCGAAATATTTTCAATATTTTAGTCGCGAAGTATCAGTCAGGTCGAAATATTTTCAATATTTCGACACAAATAGATAGATAACATGATAATTAGAGGCCAAAAATTATCTTATTCTTTCCCCTTTTTGATTATGTTATTGGGTTGGTGCATAATTATCGGGGATAAAATAGCTTTCATATTTTTACACAAATATATTTGGCATTATGTTTGAAGTTATACCTTATTTTTTTAGCATCATTTGCCAAAAATGCGTACCGACAATCATATTCACTTGCGCCATATTATGGTTTGGAACTTTGAAAAAGGGATGATTGCAGCAGCTACTTTTCGTGAAATCAACCAATTTTTCGGCGAAGGAACAATCGGTCAAAATACAGTTGGCCTTCTTAGAGTGTCACATGGCCTTCTTAGAGTGTACGGCCTTCGGAATTCCTTTGGGAATTTGACCGGGATCAACGCAGAACTTCTTTCTTTTGGGATTTTTGAACTGAATCCATGACTCGTCCCCGGTGACCAAATTATTAAGGAAAGGAGTTTCTTCATTTCTTTGAAGCAAATCACTGAAGATTCTTACTCGATCGGCCTTGTTTTGATCCGAGAGCTCGTGGGGGACCCACCCAGCTAATTTCCAGATTTTCCCGAGCTTTTTGTAATGAGATCTCAGTTGCGGGGTTTCAAAAACCTCGCAAAACGCTCAGCCCTACAAAAACCGCCATGTCGAAAAACATTGGTCCCCCGTAGGGAAAAAATCCAATTTTTCCCTTTGGGTCATAGATCGGCAAGGTGGGGGGAACCCCCGATGAGGTGGTACCCACCACCTCATTTTTTAGCTTGAGGTAGTCTTCTGACACCAATTTTTATGGACCACCTCATATGTTCGGAGGGGTCCATGAGGTTGTCTCCCTTTAATTTTAGATCATGAGGTGGTTCCCCTTCAATTTTGGGTCCATGAGTGAGTGGGTCAGTGGGGGGAGGCTCCCCCCTTGCTGATCTTTCGGTGTATGCTCGACTAATTATAGTTAATTGAAGTAAGTGTTACTTTCACGTCCTCGACATCTACAACATGATGGTTAAAATTTTCGAAAAGATCATTGTATATGTTACGGGAAAATCTGTTTTTCGGGAAAATCTGATTTTCCCGGGAAAATCTGAACTGTTCAGATATTCCCGGGAAAATCTGATCTGTTCAAATTGTCCTGTGATAGATCGTTTCAATAAAGAACGATTTTATTGAAGATCAGCCAATATCATATTCGACACTGCATTCGTAAAAACATTCAAAATTACATTCGAACTCAAAATGCATTAAAAAAATCGTAAAAAAAGTCGTAAAAAACGTTTCGTTGTTGGAGTGTTATGATTTACTTTTGCTATTGTATTCCAACAAATTTTTAGCCAAAATGGTAGTAACGTCCGAAATTTTTTATCAAACTTTTCGTGATAAATATCTCCAGAAACAGACACTTTCGAAAGAAAAAGTTGAAGAAATCAATTATACCCGTCCCAAGTATCGACCGAACAAAAGGAGACTTCAGAAATGTCATGGGAACAGTCTTATCAGAAGAGGATGGATTTTGCCAGCTTGGAACTAAAGCCGGAGTTTTGCCCCAGAAATATGCAAGAAACGAATTCATGCCAGCGCCAACAACGTTTTTAACTCCAGAAGAAGTACCACAGAAGAAGACAACAATTCGAACTACAGCTAGCACAGTGTCGCCATTTGGTGGGCAAGGATTCACTCATTGCAATTGTACTACAGGATGCGAAAATGATCGTTGTTCATGTAGAAAGAATAGAAAAGTGTGCAACAGTAAATGCCATAGTAATCGTAATTGTAAGAACATAGATAATCCTCCTCAATAATTATTGTTATTTCATATTAGCTTTTTTGATTGTGATATTTTTGTTATTAAATGGTTCAATAAATATAAGACTTAATCAATTTATATTTCAAAACATGCTAAATAATGAGAAACACTTTGGTATACGTTTATTATCGATCATTTTGAGCTAATATAGCTTATCTTCGGACATTTCGGGTTAATGTAGATTCATCTCAACACCTAACTCTAGCGCATCGATCTATACTTTCAAAAAGATATACAGGGGGAGGCAAAAGTCCTAACCTAAGCTGACAAAAGTCCTGGCGTGCACTATGTTTGGATTAAGGCGAGTAAATAAGCAGAAAGTACTCCACTTGCCTTAATTCAAGCTTAATGCGCGCCAGAACTTTTGTCCGCCCGGGTAAGGACTTTTTGCCCCTTGGGTCAGGACCTTTGTCCGCTTAGGTCAGGACTTTTGCCTCCCTCTGTATATTTTTTGTACTAAAACTTATATTTTTCAGTCTAAAAGATCAATTTTTTGTACTAAAGCTTTTTTCATAAAAAAATTATTTTATGTCAGAAAATGATGTTTTTTATACTAAAAAAATCTATTTTTTGTATTTTTAATACACAAACGATTAATATAAAAATAGATTTTTTAGTATAAAAAACATTATTTTCCTAAAGCCCATTTCAACCCATAATCCTAAATGATTTCTTAGAAGTTAGTAAGGAGCGATCCCGTCCGATCTGGCAAGTTAAGCAACTTGGGCCAGCGGGTTCGATCCCCGGAGGGTAAAATGTTGAGAAATTAAAAATTTTTTAGCAGACTCCCTAAATTTGACCTCGTAGAATTTTTGCCTATTTTTATTTTCCTTGAAAAATTTTTCCTTTGCCTGGAAATTGACTTTAAAAATCATTTAAAAAATGCNCAATCTTAAATTATGATAATTCTAACATAATTTGTAATCTCATTCTATGAAATTTTTAAGCCAATTTCCAGGCAAAGGAAAAATTTTTCAAGAAAAATAAAAATAGGCAAAAATTCTACGAGGTCGAATTTAGGGAGTCTGCAAAAAATTTTTTAATTTCTCAACATTTTACCCTCCGGGGATCGAACCCGCGGGCTCAAGTTGCTTAAATTGCCAGATCGGACGGGATCGCTCCTTACTAACTTTTAAGAAATCCGTTAGGATTATGGGTTGAAATGGGCTTTACATAAAAATAATTTTTTTATGAAAAAATGCTTTAGTACAAAAAAACTGATCTTTTAGACTAAAAAATAAAATTTTTAGTATAAAAAAGTGATTTTTTTAGTATAAAAAATATTTATCTTTTCAAAAATATTCCACAATCTTCAAAAAAATCAATTTGAATCAATAAAAAAATATGTTCTGAGTCACAATGTGTCTGTTTTTCGGGAAAATTTTTCAAAAAATAATGAACTGTTAAAACCCCATAAAAAGTTGTTTGAAAACGTGCTAAACTTGACACATTATTGTCTGGATGGTTTATTGTGTCTCATTAAAAAATCACACTTTTTCAAGCCTCAAAAGAAAAACGAGATTACGAGTTTGGGCGGTGACAAGTTGCGTGCGTTTTATTTTTCTTC
>OZJO01001169.1:19826-42784 GCA_900406225.1 Acrobeloides nanus | reverse complement strand
AAGCACTGCATTAGAAGTAATGACTGACGTTTCATTGGATTCAACAGAAGATTCAGTTCATGGAAAAGAAAACCGAGACGTGCAATCATCTAGTGGTGTTCCGATTTCTTTAACTCGTTCAGAAACAACGTCGATTCATTTTTCTTCTTCTTTGCAACTTACTCATATTCAGTTACCTCGGTTTGATTTTTACTTTTTTATGTTGGGTATAATAAAAAAGAAGACTTCTGCAAACGCTAAATTTTTGAAGCGAAAAACGCTTCTCTTATTCAGGGAAGGCGTATTGTATATGAAGCGAAAAGTCGCAAAAATGCGATTTTCGCACAAATTGCGTCGATATACAGCTTGTCTCGAATATGAAAAACTTTATAAATGTCAAATTCGGATTCCCCCATACATTTTTACCCCAAAGGGTTGTTTCTAGTCGCAAAAATCGCATTTTTGCGACTTTTCGCTTCCAGTATGCCTTCTTTACACAATACGCCTTTTCTGAATCCGAGAAGCGTTTTTTCGTTTTGAAAATGTCAAATTCGGATTCCCCCGTAAATTTTTATCCTAGAGGGGCCATTTCTAGAAAAAAGTTTCACGTGGATGGCCCCTATTATATAGTTAGCTCCCTGCTTTTAACTATAGTTTTTAGTTCACGTGATTCAAGCTTTTGTTCTTCAAATAGCAGTAGCTCGTTAGTCTGCCGTATTTGTCAATCTGAAAGTGGTGTTATGGTCCACCCATGTGCTTGTTTCGGAACTGTGAGTTTTTTACTATAGACCTTTCTCAGTGGCTAGCCAGAAAGCTGCTCCATAAAAATGAAAAAATTTCTTAGCCCCCTTATGATTTTGCCCAATATTTTTGAAAATTAAAAAATCATAATGGTCCCCCATTATGATTTTTCACCAAAATTTTAAATTTCACTAAAATAGGCCATTTATTCACCAAAAAAAGCCCAAATTTTGGCAAATTTCACCAAAAATTGTAAATTTCTCTGAGCATTTTTAGCTTAAAAACAAGCACTTTCAAAAAAATTTTTCGTATAATATAGATGGGAAATGTACATAATCAATGTCTCAATGATTGGGTGAACCGCTCGAATAAGATTGCATGCGAAATTTGCCGAGAGAAGTATGCAACGTCTAAGAATGTGTTACGTCCAGTATGGAAATGGTCTAAGCCAAAGCCAAAATTGCGAGTGAGTTTTTTGTTTTGTTTAACATATTTTAAATTGAAAAAAGTTTTAATTACAGTTGTGCGTGAAAAGTTCGCGATCACTTTTTTTTGTAAAATGTTGATATTTGACTATAGAAGTCGATTTTTGACGAAATTTTCGACATTTCTAGGGGTTTTCTACAAGAATCCGCCGTTTTTTTCTCCTAGACCTCGGGAATATGGCCAAAAATGGCTTACAAAAACGACATTTATTGAGATTTTATTCTCGTAGGGGTAAACTCGCAAGCAATCAATTCTGGTGGAGGTAGCAAGAAGTTTTCAATGTTATGCCTTCCACTCTGATCTACACAAGATTTGGAGCCGAATTCTTGAATTGACACAACTGTATGCCGATATGGGGTACCTTCCTATGGCCAAAAGTTCTCCAAATCGGCTGAAATTTGGTATTCAAGGGTTTTTCTACATGGAAAACACGAATTCGAAGGAATTGTTTTATTTTGATTACGGGAAGGTACCCCTACTTGGTAAAATCCCAAAAAAGGTCTATTTTTGTAAGCCAATTTTGATCATATTCCCGTGGTCTAGAAGAAAAAATAACGGTGAATTCTTGTAGAAAAACGCTAAAAATGTCGAAAATTTTGTCAAAAATCGATTTCTATAGTCAAGCATCAACATTTAAAAAAAGTGATCACGAACTTTTAACTCAGCCTGTATTATTGAAATTTAGAGTTTTGTGGAAAGTTTAACAGTACTTTTATTATGGTACTCATTTGTTTACATTGTGTCACTGATTCCGGAGAGCAAGTTTTGGGAACGCGTTTGGCACGATGAATTATCAATTCGTGATGATGATGTGGGAAGAATTGGTATGTTATTGTGCATGTAGATTTGGATGCGGTGTTACCTGCGTTTGGCAGTGGCATACCCAGAAAAATTTTCGCAGGGGACCCAAAAACATAAAGATTCCTTATGATTTTTTAAACAAATTTTCCCCCAAAAATCGAAAAAATTGCCTTGATCTTCCCATACGTTATTTTTCAAAAAAATGTTTTGTTGAATTCTTAAAGTCTTAGCAAAAAACAGGCATAAAATTTGTTGAAAATGGTCTTTTTTATGCTGAAAATGCTCAGAAAATCACGATTTTTGATGAAAAATAAAGTTAAAAATTTCCCGTGGGTGGGGGGGGGATTGTCTCCCCCAGTGGATATGTATGCTAGTGGTTCTGTGTACGCCACTGATTGGATTTTTTGTTTTGTTTTTCTAAACATAGATTTGTTTTAGCATTGGTCATGATGATTCTGATTGTATTAATTGGTGTACATTCTTTGATTTTTACTAGAGTGTTGAAGTACATTAATCGGCAGCGCGAAATTCGTTACATCGACAGCAAGACTTACCATTCTCGCATTTCTAGTATTGCAGCAAGTCCAAGTTGAAATAAACTTTGCTGTAGATATAAAGTGTATATGTGTTTTAACATTATTTTTCTATCTGTCATGTGAACAAGAAAGGTACTTTTTCATCGCTATTTTAAAAAACACGTTTTTCTCAAAGAAATTATATGTGATCTTTCTTGTTCACACATTTGTCTTGAATAAAAGTGTGTATGTCAAATAAATTTTTGCCTATGATGATGAACATATTTTATAAATTGTTGGTAAAGCATTATTGTTATTTTTATGCTAAAATGTGTCTTTCTTTTGAGAAAATGTGCATACGGACTAATTTTGCAACATAAAATTTTGGAGCTACTACGCCTGGGGGATGCACTTAACAGGAATAAAAATGTCGAAGTAAAAACGTCAAAAATGTTTTGAAAATACACTATATAGAGGTAAAAATTGACGAGGAACAAATTTTGTGCCACGAAAAATGTCTAAACAAATGGCGTCACGAAAAATTTGGAGTTTTAAAAATATTTTACAAAATTAGTCCGTATACTAGAGAATGCCATGTTTTTGAATTTTTCATAAATTCGCGCCATTTCCAAGACTGTCTTGATCTATACAAGTCAAGCTATTTGCACAATAGCAGCTCATTTGTAGACATAGAAAAAAACATTCAAAATTGTTGACCATTTCTGTTTCTTTTTATTGAATTTTTATCATTGGATGTGTTTCAGTTAAATTTTATTTTATTCAATTTGGATCCTGTTTCTCTATAAGTGATATTTTTAACCTTTAATGACTGTGCTAAGTAATGAAGTTAATGAAGTCATTTATGCAGTACGAGCCATTCATGATATCTCCACTCCAAATTCTCAACGGTTTCATTATACACAGGTAAATGTGAAAAAATAGTGCCATGAAAAATGTCGTAAAATTTTGTGCCACGAAAAATGTCCAAAAAAATGGTGCCACGTGAATTTCAATTTGGATTTTTTCAGGGACTTGAATTACTAAAAGAAAGTGACCCATCTAGAACCATACCGTTGGCATTTCAATTGGTTACTAATGAGGACAGATTGGTGCAGCATTTGGGTTGGAATATTATTGAGCATACTATTAGGTAAATGTTTAGGAGTACAGCGTGTTAAAATAGGTACTTCCATCCAGTCTTTTGGGCTCTAGAACTTTTCACAACGAAAAGTGGACTTTTCATAATGGACTTTTTACAATGATCGATTTTCTCCACTTTCCCAAGATCAAAATCAAAAAATTTCTTCAGATTCGAATTCCCTATATCGAAAAACCCCTGGGTATAAAAAATCAGCCGATTTGAATTTTTTTACTGAAAATTCAAATTTTATACCACAGGTGGTAAAAAATTCGATTTTTCTTTAAAAATTTTTTTCAAAATCGGCTGATTTTTTGTAGCCCCGGGGTTTTTTGTTATGAGGAACACGAATATGAAGAAATTTTTTGATTTTGATCATAGGAAAGTGGAGAAAATCGATTGTTGGGAAAAGTCCTAGAGCCCGTTTAATGGGGTTTGGTGACTCCACTGATTTTACTTGAAATTTTTTATGAAGTTTGAGCTCATTTACTTTTAGATATAAATGGGGTGAGCTAAATCCTGAAATGCGGATAGCTATACGAAATGGTTGTTGGCAACATTTATCTCATGGTTGGTTCAAATCTTTTTTTGAATTAACTAAAGCCTTATTTTAGAGCAACCTTTAATCCATGTAGCAGATGCAAATGTGCGAACTGCGCTCGCAAGATCAATAGTCTATATGATTGAACAGGAATGGCCTCAAAATTGGCCCGAATTAATTACCCAGTTTGAAGCTATTGTAAAAGATCAGCGTCTTGTCGCTCCTTGCCAGACAGTCTTCTATGTTTTACGGCGTCTTATTGAAGACATTGTCACTTTGTCTAACCTTGAAGACATAGCTAGACGCAAGGACTTGAACAACGCCCTGGTCAGTTCGATGACACAAATTTTTGATATGACGATTTCTCGTGTCCGACAGTGTATCATTGATAACAGTGGTAAGTTTTATATGATTTTAAAACATCTACAGGATGAGACAAAAAAGATCCTGAAAAATTCGTCAAAAATAGACAAATTCGTCAAAAATTCCTGAAAAATTGAAAATTCGTTAAAAATTGAAAAATGCTTCAAATTTTATCGAAATTCCGTAAAAAAAACCATATTTTTGCGTTTTTTGGTGAAAAATTTTCAAAAATGACCTATAAAGGGTATTTTCATGCGATTTGTGAAAAAATATTTTGAAAAATTTTCGCCAAAAAATGCAAAAGTACGATTTTTTTGGCCAACCTTGTATATATTTCTTTTTAGAAAGTTCATATCTTCTTGCCAAGACTGCAATTGAACTACTTTCTGAATCAGTTGAGTGGGTGGTGGGAAAAATTTTGGAAGATTTCATAGATCCAATCGTGGAAATCCTATGCGCTTATCTTCGAGTGACTCAATTTGGGATTTACGAGCATGCCGCCAAGTGTCTTTATAAGATTGCAGCGAGAAAACGCGCTACAAAGACAGAGACTCCAATTGTAGTTTCAATGTTTCAAGACGCACCCATGCAGGCTATTTTATCTGCTTCAAGGTTAGAGTCTTGTTTTGTTTGCACAGATTCATAATCTTTTTTTAGTTTGGCAGCAGAAGTTAGCTCAGCAAGTGCCGACCATTATAGATACTTAAAGACGCTGTGTGACCTGCTCTCCGCGCTTGGCGTTCATTTATCCGATGTCTGGGGTCATATCAAACATCCGCCTCCGAATTTTGCGAATTATCTTACGGCTATCTCGGCTCTTTTTAAGCATCCATCAATTGTAGGTTTACTGTAGGGGAACCGTCACGGGTATTAGGAACTCGTCCACGAAATTGTATCCACTGATCATTTTTGAAGTTTTTCATTAGGATCCTATATTGACACGTGGAGAATAAAAATACATAAAAAATTGGTTTGAAACGCTTTTTTAAAAGAGTTACAGCTAGTTTCGATAAGAGTTGGGTGGGTTTAGCGATCACTCTGGAATCGACTGAAATCGCTATAAATCGTCTCAAATTGAGCCAAATTTATAAGAAATATAATGGAAAATTAGCAGTATTTTGCTGATTTTTGCTCTTAAAATCTGATTTTTGTAGTCAGATTTTCTGATTTTGAACAAATATTCTTGGCTTCCCTGCCTATAGGTATGTCCAATCAAGCCGGTTTGGTGAGATTTTTGAGTTTGAATAAAAAAGGACGCCTTTTTCTAAAGATATTTTCTGGCTGTTTCTCACTGGAAAATTTGTTTTTGATGCGATTTTTTCACAATATGGTTTTTAATAGTGCAGAGTTCGTCTAAAATGTTTTGAGTGACTTTCCTGTTAATTTGGGGTGACTTTCCTGTGAAATAATCGAGTTAAGAGAATGCGTGACGGTCCCTAGTTGATTGTATGTACTTGGCTTAAATAAGTATTGATTTTAGTATATTCGAACCGAAATGGCACAGGCTTTAATTACTTTTGTTGTGCATGATGAGATTTCGAAGACGGATGAGTTTATTCGCTGTATTGTTGAGATTCTACCACACGTGCCTCAAATTATGGAAAGGGTAAGAGATAATTTTTTGCGTGCTTTTCTATATGTTGGATTTTCTTCTTTATATTTGGATATTTTAAGGTTGGCTCAATTAATGAAACAAGTTCCTTAACTTCTCATTACTCGCGAATGGATTATGAAGATGAGTATGGTTACATGCATGATTTCACACGTAAGTTATTTTCTTTGTTCTTTCAACTGGCTAAACGGTTATCACTCGAAATCATATAAAAATGGTGTCAATCGATTCGTCTTGACGAGTTATGACTGAAAAACGTCTCAAAAATAAAACTTGAGACGATCGGTACTACTAAGCATTAGCTGACAGGACTATTTTTCCGAAAAACTGTTCAACATGGGTCATTTGGACCCATACCGATAAAAATATTAGCTTTACTAGAACCAATTTTTAGAGCTCCGAGACCGGTGTATCCGTTTGATTCGAGAGAGTACCCGAACACATTTTACGTTACTCTTTAATGTAATAGCTGATTGGATGAACAAAAGGTGCTTAGCTGAAACAAAAGAAGGCAAGAAGTTGTTTACTATTTGAAATATTAAAAATTTTAGTGCGCATCTCTGAATGGGAATCGATGAAACGCTTCATTTCGAATATCTTACAAGAAGCGTATAATTTGCATCTTGTCACTCCGGTAAATTTGAGATGCTGATGTGTTTTTGTGTTGATGGTTAATACTTTTTTTAGGAAGTGGAGCAAAAATTTGTCCTATTCTTTGATTCCGTTGTTTCTCGCTTGCAAACACTTGATGATGCACGGGTTATAAATGAAATGCTTTCGATTGCCTCTGCTTTATTTTCTATCTTTGACAATCACCCTACTCGAATTCCTATGATGTTATTTCAGGTATAACATAAACGTTTTACACACAAATTGAGCGTTGGTGAAACGCGATCGATCTCAATTTAAACTCCGAAAATTGGAGCTCTACTACACAATAGGGGGCCGCCCACGTGAAAAATTTTTTTGGAAATGATCCCTCTAGAGGTAAAAACATGCGGTGAATTCGAATTTGATATTTATAAAATGCCTCAGATTCAAGAAAAGCTGTATATCGATAAGAAAATTCGAGAAAAAAATATTTTGGTTTAAAAACAACTTTAAAGCTCAAACTTGTTGCCATATTTTAGTTAACCAATGATTTCATCTAATTAGCAAATGATTTTCTCGAATTTTTTCGTCGATATACAGCTTGTCTTGAATCCGAGGAATTTTATTAATGTCAAATTCGGATTCCTTGCATGTTTTTATCTTTGTGGAGTCATTTCCAGGAAAAAATTTTTACGTGGGTGGCCCCTTATTGTGTTAATAGCTCCCAAAAATTTAGTTGAAATCATTTTTGCTATTGGAGAACCTGAATAATGAGAACAAAGAATTATTGGAAATGAAAAGGCATTGTATTAGTTTAATATTGCGCATGGTTTCTTCCTACTCCAAATTGATCGTTGTAAGTTAGGAAAATGATGAAATTTTTTGCGAATGTGTATCCTAAAATTAAATCTAAAAAATTCTTATATTTAAATAATTTTAGCCATATGCACAAGATGTATTAAATGTAGTTATTGAAGCCGCTGACCGTGTTTCTATTATGCAACGTGCTCAATTAGTACAAGTTTTGGGAGCGCTGAGCAACTTGGCCACTTCCCCTGAAGAACAGAGAGTTTTTCTACAGTCAGCTATTCAAGAACACATTCAGTTTTTACAAAGCGACACTTTTCTCAAGTATATTTTCATAATTACATGGAGTTTTTTAACATCATTTGGTACTACTAAGTATTAATTGCCACAAATGACAGGGTATTTTTCCGATAAAATTTAAAAAAACTTATGGGTTCGAATTTCGAATGTGGTACGAATCATTCTTTCCTTGGGCTTTGCATTAGATGAACCACCGCGTTACTTGATTTGACTTCATATCTGCACTGGAACCACTTCATGACAGACACAGGGGGCTCCTTTTTTTCAGAAAATAGCCCTGTCATTTGCAGCAACTATTGCTTAGTAGTACTCATCATTTTTTAGTGCCGTTTCTTCGAGTGCGAATTTCTTGGCATATATAGGTTTGACAGTACCCGCTCCACAAAACGATCTTGAAGCAAAAGAAACAGTACATTTTTTGCACCGCCTTAAAGTATTTTCTAATGTTAAAACGAAATTCCATTTTAGTTCAAAGCGCATTTACAAACGATCGAGGGTGTAATGTCACAAGTGAAAGCCGACGAAGATAAGCCGAACCCGCTATTTTCACTTATACTCCCGGTTATTCCACAAATTTTTCGACTTGTTAGGTTAGCTTTGTGATTTTAGCTGAATGTTTTTTTATAACTTGTTTACAAAACTTATACTTTTCTTCGTTTTAGGTCTTTGTTCGGATTTCATCGACCAGAAATTCTCTCACTTATTGATTCGACTTATGGAAAGTCTGTCGTCGATATAACTCAATCTGACAAAGTTTCAATTGCAAGTAGGTGTTTTGGAAAATTTTCAGTTGAATACATCTCCTTTAGCTGCTCTGTCGGACATTGAAATTCCATCCTCTCAAAGCACTTCTACAATGGATTCTGTTGATCATCTACGCCGTTTTATTTCCGATTTGCACGAAATCACCCATTCGATTATTGGCCTACTTGGATCAAAATATGCGTCAGAATTTTATGCGCAAGTGATATCTTCGGAATTAGCTAGTGGAACGTTGGAGTCGATTGAATATCTCCCAGATTTTCGTTTGCGCATATGGATTAGGAAAGCATGGTTAGGAAAAAAGTGATGACTGAAATCTTGAATACAATTTTTTTAGGAAGCCATTAATTTGCTCTTGTCCTGCGAAACATGCTGCTATGATTGTACCTTTTTTAACTATGTTCACCACGCATCTGCACGGATTATTGAAAAAACGTTGGGAAGCAGTTGAAAGTGTTGATTATGGTAAGTAGTGATGCTTCGAAATCTGTTATAGGGTAGGGGCACTTCCCAAAAAAGCCGATTTTTTCCAAAAACATAAGTGGGAACCCTTATGTGCAGATTTTTTAAATTTTGGTTCACTGTGGGCACCTGTAGTGATGCTTTGAAATTGTTGCATGTTTCAAAACATGTAGCAGATTTCGAAGCATCACTAGTGAGGGGAAAGGGAGTGGAGAGATTGGGTGGGAAGGGAAAGAGGAAGATGTGTGTTGCGGGTGTGGGTGTTATGGAGTTGTATGATTGTTGTTTTGTGTGTTATGTTTGTGTGTTTGAAATGTATTCGGGCTAGTCAATCTATATTTTTATGGCTTTATTTTTTATAGACGCTGAGCCGACTGAAGAAGAACTGTTTATGGAAAACATGACCACTGTACTATCACGAGAAGTGACAACATTTTTCAAGTCGCTGGTACTCGGCGATGCTACTGTGATAAGAGGTTTGTTTTGTTGTTATTTGTAATTGTTAGCCAAATGTTTTTAGATGATAAAAAATACCTTAATCAAGACATTTTGACCCCATTGTTTCAATCCATATATAAAGAAAAGGTAAAAGGATTTTACTCTTATAGCCTTATAATTTTGAGTTTAGCAAATTTTTGAAAACATCGTAGCTACTCTTTGCTTACTTGTCATCTGTCGAGACACTCAAACTGCAATTAAAGCTGTGCCTATTGCTAAAACTATTGTCAATCAGGTAATGGTGATTTTAAAAATTCAAAAAAGCGTGGATTTGATTAATCTGTCAGCCACTTTTTTTATCCACTATTTGTGGGGCGCCACTTCAGTGACAGACAGAGGGGGGAAGGGTAATTTTTTTATTCGTTGATCAAACATACAACATGCGTACCAAATATCCCGTTGGTCAAAAGAAGTGCTGCTGCCGTTTCGAAACGGATTTTTCACTATACTATAACATTCGGGCTAGTCAATCTATATTTTTATGGCTTTATTTTTTATAGACGCTGAGCCCATAACACGAAATTCGCATATGTGGCATGTCGAAAATCGGTTTTGAAAATAATATTGTGTTGTTCCAAAAGCACACTTATCTTCACTTTTCACTAGTTTAACCTATCGATAGAGTACAAAAAAGCAAAAACTGAAGTGTACGAACTTTTGAAACGTCCTAGCGCCATTTTTGCATCTCATTTTGGTCCTGTAATGCTGCTTATTTTAGTGCTGTGAAATTTTCAATGAACAAATCGCTTTAAACATTCTGATCTATGTAATCCGTGGCCTACAAGTACATGGCACTGATGAATTCGCACAAGGCTCCATGTTAACCCTAATCTACAATGTCTACTCATCGTTTCGCCGAAGATTCCCGAACGTATTGGATATTTTGAAGCAAGTTCCTGAAGCGAATGAACAAACAGTCGATGCATTCGACAAACGAATCACCGAACTTTCGTTGCGGCCCGAGAAAACACCAGAAAAAGTTAAACGGGATGCTGTGCGAAAGTTTTTCCGACCATTAATACCGGTATGTTGACTCTTCATCTTATACTATAAAATGATACTCATATGTATCATCTTATATTCATTCACCATCTTATGTCTTATACTCATATCTCACCTTCATTCATTATCTTATACTATATACTCAATCGATTCACGGAATTTTTCTTTACATCAGACTTTATTAATATCTTGGTTACCCGAAAAGATCCATGCTCGTTCAGAATCCGAACGAATTTTTGAAAAATTCAACTGTTAATGGGTGTTTTTTCCAAAACAAAATATTGTAATGCCAAAGTAAAATATTAGGAGCTTTTGACGAAAGTCACCTTAGTTGATGCACATTTAGCCTACCTATCTTAAAAAAATCGTATCGAAAAATCTTTGTCGGGTAGCCAATATATCGATAAAAATCTGATGTAAAGAAGAACCCCGTTTTCACCCTGTATTTAGATGAATATTGGGGATCAACACAAACGCCCAATACGATTACGTACATTGCCGCCATTACAGAAGAATGAAAAAATGGCTGTTGAAGAAGAAGACCAACTATATTTGTTAGAAAATTTGTTTTCTTGATGACCACTTTGTGGCTATAATTAGTTTCTGTTGTTCTAAAGTTTTTTATCTTCGCTATATTCCTAAGATTTTATGTGGTAAAGTATATTACATTTTTGTTGTTGTAATATATGTCTATTGCTCATTTCTGTTAAAAGGTTCTATTTAACATACCTGGTTTATCTTATTGTCTAAGAATGTACGGGGTGGTCCCATTTTTTAAAATTTTTTACAGATTTATGGTTTCTTGTCAATATCCAAACTTGGATTTTCAAAGATGTAACTAGAGCTCGAAAAAGGGCCAGTTCCCGGGTGCCGGCCCTGGCCCTCAGGTCCTATTCCCTTAGACGGGGGGCCGGCCTCCGGAGGCCGGTTCCGGGGCCTAGCCCCTTTTTTCGACCTCTGGATGTAACCTAACTTTTTGATAGGGGCAATTTACAGTAGTCAAAATCAAAAAATTTCTTTTCCACATCTCAAAAACCCCTGAATACAAAAATTCAGTCGAATTGGAAAAATTTTTGAAAATTCGAATTTTTTAACCAAAGGGTCTTCTTTTTTCTTCTTTTTCAATTTTTTACTCGAAATATTTTCCTTTTTTGCCTCTAGATGAAAATAAACAAAAAAATTATCAAAAACGGACTGATTAAAAAAAGTTATGTGCAAATTTCAGCGTAAAAAAAATTTGGACCACATTGTATATTTCAATAATTTTGTTGAAAGATAAACAAGGTAAGGTACAGGGTAAGCCAAAAACCGTACTTTAACTTTTTTTTTGGCGAAAAATTTTCAAAATTTTTTTTCAAAAATTACTTATAAGGGTTATTTTCATGTGAGAAATTGATTGCGCGCATCGGAAAACTTTGAAAACGCTTCCCAGACTATGAAATATACAATTTTCAGAATTAATATCCTGTTGGTATCTCAGCGATCTAACGAGAAGCACACGTTGTCTGATGAAGACTGAAAATTTGATTTGATATTTCACGGTCTGGGAAGTTTTTAAAACTTTTTTTGGAAGTTTTTTTCGATGCGCGCAATCGATTTCTCGCATGAAAATACCCCTTATAGGTGATTTTTGAAACAAAAATTTTTTGAAAAGTTTTCACAAAAATGCAAAAGTATAGCTTTTTTTGCTCACCCCCGTATATTGTTTCAGTTATGCTAAATATAGGCTTGACAATTAAATTTGAATGTTTTCCAATTTTTCATATTATGATGAGGTGTCTCTCCCGTTTATTATGTCATGTGAAAATTAATTTATTCTAAAGTGCACACATTTGTTTCTGTTAATTGTTATTTTGTCAGAATTTGAAACAATTTTATAAACGTTATATTTGGGATTTTTAATATGAGCAAACATTAAGTCAAATGGCGGGTGTTCCTATTTTTCAAGCAAATTGACTAAAAAGAATGAAAAATTTATCCGATTACATTTGTTTCAATTTACAGGGTGTATCGAAAAAAACCGAAATTTTAGTGATTCTTTCATGTTTTTTCGAAAAATTTTCTTCAAAGATCATAAAAATGATCCATATAGGGATAATTCTATGCGGGAAATCGATTGCGCGCATTCCCGAAGCTTAAAAATGCTTCTTCCCGGATCCTGATTCAGAAAAGTAAGTGTGTAAATTTGTTTTTTAGCTTTTATACACACACTTACTTTTTTGAAATTCGATTTTGAGCAAAAATTTACATACACTTACTTTCCTGAATCAGGATCTGGGAAGCATTTTCAAGCTTTGGGAATGCGCGCATTGATTTACCCGGTCATTTTTAGAATTTTTGAAGAAAAAATTTGGTTCGAAGAAACATGAAAAAATCGCCCAAATTTCGATTTTTTATGCACCTGTAATATTTGTGAGAGGGATTTGATTCTTTTTCAATTGCGATAGTTTATTTCCGATTTACTTACAACACGTATTTATCATCATGACAATCTTTGAGGTGTTATTACACAGACAGAGCTTTATTTATCTTCTAGATAGAAATTCTTTCAGACGATTTACATACATTTCATTAGATTAACTTGTTTTTAGTGAGAATTAAAAGAGAAAAATTATGAAAATCCGGAGATTTCGAGCCATATGACTACTGGAAATGAATAGAATCATAAGTTGGTAATAAATTGGAATCATTTCTGGAAAATATAATCAATATAGACTAGTAAAATGGGCGCAATAAATAGAAAAGTGGTGGGATTAACACAACAAGGACAGAAAAAATGGACATGAGAAGATGTAGTATAAAAAAAACAATTTACATACATCACCGTATTAGCTTTAGTTACCGTACATTTATATTGTGGAAAACTGACCGTATTAGAGATGATGGCAAGTGGTAGAAGAACGTTGACCTTGAATACTGTTTGTGGTTGGAAAAAAGTGAACAAAGATAACAAAATAAAAATTCTGTTTCTTTGCAAAAAAGAGTGGTATTTTGATGTTTTAGGGGGTCAAAATTAGGAAAAAATTTCCCAAAAATTTTTTTCATCAAAAAGATAAGTCTGATTTTTACAATTCTTTACCATCAAAACACCTCGAAAAAAACGAGTTAAATTCCCCGAATTTTTGTGGTTAAATAAAAGATAAAAAAGCTTCGAAAAGTTTTTGGCAAAATTAATTCGACACCAGTGGGAGTCGAACCCGAGACCTTTTAGGTCAACGACTAAATCATATCCACTGCACCACTGATGCAGCTTTTTTCAATAAATATATTTTCGTTATATAACTTTTCGAAGCCCTTTTTTCTCCAGAATGAGATCCGAGTGAGGAAAACAACAAAAACACAACCGCGTATCTCAAAAATAACCTGATGAATATCTTTTTTATGGGGTTACATTGTGGTGTTTGATATCGAAATTGGGATTTTGTACTTCAATATCTCCAGTTGGCGCTAGCCCAGGGCACTCGTAGACACTGAAGTTGTGCTCTTCTAGCTCGTCATCGGATTTGTCATCCTCTTCAACGCCAGGAATTCCAGCCATTCCTTCTTCAGCACCAATGATCTTTTGTTTGGTCTGTTGATAATGGTGGAGTTGGGCCTTGTAGGCGAGAGATTCATCACCATTTTCGGTGATGTTGCTGCCACCGCTTCCGCTTCGGCCTTTCTTTTGTTTCTTGTCACGGCCTGGGCCGGCGGGAGAATATCTAGTGAAATCATCAAAGGTGTTTTCATTAGCCTTGCGAGCACTAAAATTTTTTTGATCAATTTTTTTCTTTTTTTCACCAAAACTTTTGATTTCCTAAGTGTTTTCATCTTAAAAACAGCAAAATTTTCCCCCGTTCTTGGAAAATTTTGCATGTTTACCCCCTATTTTTGACCTTTTTTGGGATATTTTTGGTTAATATTCAACTAGAAAATGCGATTACAAATTATGATAAATGTGATTACAAATTATGATATTAATATCATAATTTGTAATTGCATTTATCGTAATCGATTACAAATTATGATATTAATATCATAATTTATAATCACATTTATCATAATTTGTAATCGCATTTTCTAGTTGAATGCTAACCATATTTTTAGTGAAAATTTGGTCAAAAGTACCCCCCCCCCCCCCCCCCCTCCCCTGGTTGGTAGTCAAGCTACACCACTGTTTC
This sequence comes from Acrobeloides nanus, assembly GCA_900406225.1. Lineage (NCBI taxonomy): Eukaryota > Metazoa > Nematoda > Chromadorea > Rhabditida > Cephalobidae > Acrobeloides > Acrobeloides nanus. The sequence goes on along the minus strand of OZJO01001169.1, from coordinate 28,026 downwards.
CCGTTTCCGCCAACCCTACTCATTACACCCATTTCAAGTTCTAAATTTAACGTACTTGTTGTAGTAGTATGCTCCGCCGACAACGCCCACAATTGAAACTACACAGCACATGGTAATGAGGGCTAAAAAAAGTTTTTGTAATTATGTTTCAATTGTTCATTTATCTTTTTATCTCTTTCTCTTTTTGTAATTATGAAAATCATGTGATATTAATTAGGAAAATTTCAATAGAAAATAATCAACATTTTGTCTCAATTTCGTGACATTTCCACAAAACCCCGATATTTCCGAGACGAGAATCCATTTTCTTCTTTTCCAGAAATGCAAGGGATAATTAAATTTTCTTATTATGGACGTCTTGCTTCTATCCCATTCACATACAATTATGACTTTTTTTATTATGTTTGTTTAGCGGGCTTTTGACAAAAATGGACGGCAAAGAAAAATTCCATTGATTCCCTTGGAAAATAGATAAACAAGCGGAGATTGAATTCATAAAGAATTCCTTGAGACAAAAATTTTTTAGATAAAGGAACAAATGAACAAGCTGATGAAACTATTAAAGGACCAGTCCGGTTGGGAAACAAGTTGCCATTTTTTGTTGATATTCGGAAAGTTCATGAAAAATGAAGCATTTTTTGTTTTTACGGTAAATTCTGAATTGTCGTTTTGACGAATTTTTCAATTTTGAAAAATTCATAAAAATTGAAAAATTCGTCAAAAATTGACGAATTTTTCAATTTTTGACGATAATTGCGTATGAAGTTGACGAATTTTGAAATTTTGTGTATTACAACGAAAACATGTATCTGATAGTTTTCAATAAAATCTGTATATTGAGAAGAAAATAATTCAAAATTCTTGAAGATTTAGAAAAAATAAATACAGCATCTTTTATCACTCGTCGAGACGAATAAAATGACACAAAAATGATCAAATTTGAAAATTTTTTTGGGTTATTGAAACGAAAACCCTGATTCAGGTACGGCAGGGTTGTTTTTTTATACAATACCCTTAAAGGGGGTAAACTTTGCAGCAGTATCTCCGAAAAAATTTTTTTTGGGATTTTTGCAAAAATGACTTTTCTAGGAGTAATTTTATGCGAAAAATCAATTGCGCGTCTTCCCGGAGGTTGAAAATGCTTCCCTGGTTCAAAGAAAAAAGTGTGTATTGAAACGAATTTTCATATTTTCGCTTCAATACACACATCTATTTCCCTGAATCAGGGTCAGGGAAACATTTTCAAGCTTTGGGAATGCGCGTAATCGATTTTTTGCATTTTTACAAAAATTCCATAAATTTTTTTTGGAGATGCTACTGTAATGTTTAGCCCGTCATCCTTGAATAAAAAATTCGCATTTTCACCAAGTGCACACACCAATTAGAGCAATTTTTTTCATTCTTATAGCTTTACCCATATTTTATTTCGATGTTAATTTTTAATGAGGAAAAAGTAGATTCATGCTTCGCTAGCTAGGAGAGACCCATGATGAGTGCCATCCGAGACCCGATGTTTTTTTTCTTCTTCTCTAGTCCTAATCAATGGAAAAGGAATGACGTAAGCAGAAAATTTTTGATGGCCTTCGTGTTTGCATTCCAAACCGATTCGAGGGAGAGTTAAGCGGCTCATAGAAAGGATGTAGAACAAAAAAGGACGCGACACTTCGTAGTCCGGGTAATAACAATCATAATAACTATATTAACGTCAAACAGATGGGTGCGAAAATGATGAGGCGATTGAATTGAAATCAAAATGAGAAAGAATTTTTAATCTTTCGTTTGAAAAACGTCACAAAAAACGGAACTACTTATGTTCTTATACCTTGTACCCCCTATTGAACATTGTTTCTAAAATCGGAAAATTTTATTTTTCGAAATTTTCTCAAAAATCACCCTATTAGGGGCAATTTTATGCGAGGAATCGATTGCGCGCATTCCTGAACTCTGAAAATGCTTCCTTGATCCTGATTCAGGGAAATAAGAGTGTCTATTGAAGCGAATTTTCATATTTTCGCTTCAATATACACTCTTATTTTCCTGATTCAGGGTCAGGGAAGAGTTGGAAATGCGCGCAATCGATTCCCCGCATAGAATTACCCCTAATAGGGTGATTTTTGAGAAAATTTTGAAACATAAAATTTTCGATTTTAGACCCCACGTTCAATGGTATGCTGAAGTAACTCCAAAAAAACCAACCAATGAAGACAACATTGCCGGAGGACTGTAATACCCGCACGGGTTGTCCACCTCCACTGTACGAATCGACAGGCACCCGCTTGTCCATGAACTCAACATCTTTGAGTTGATTCGAGCTTTTTTGGATTGGCTCGACAAATCCGACGAACTCGGATTGACCTTTCTTTTGTGCTGTTAGTGGTTGTTGTTTTGGCTCGACGACTTCTTCTGGCTTTTCTTTTTCAGCCTCTTTTGCCTGAAAGTTGGAAAGTTTGATAAAAATTGAAAAAAGAGCTCACTTCTGGTTTGGTGTTGTCTTTGAGATTTGTTAATGCATCCAAATCCAAATTTTCATTATTTGGCTTTTCATTTACATCATAAAATTGATCTAAAATATTAAAGGTTTGTAAAGGATCAAAAATCGAATTTTTTGCTCAAAAATTGAATTTTTACTCAAAATTGAATTTTTGCTCAAAATTGAATTTTTGTTCAAAAATCGAATTTTTTGCTCAAAATTGAATTTTTGTTCAAAAATTGAATTTTTTGCTCAAAATCAAATTTTTGCTCAAAATTGAATTTTTGCTTGAAAATTGAATTTTTGGCCTTTTAAATTCAAGAATACTGGTCCTTTTATTCTAGGATATACAGTAAAACCTCCATTTTATGGCACCCGGCGGAGGGATAACGACCATGCAGGGATGCCGATGGGAAAATTTGGTATATAAAGAAATCGACTTGCTATATATACCAAATTTTCCCGCCGGCATCCCTGCGTGGTCGCTGTCATTAAACAGAGATGTCCTAAAACAGAGGTTTGACTGTAGTTGTACTGTGGGTTAAACACGTCATTTTCCCCCTGTCGATGTACCCTACCAGAATAAATATCTGAAAAACTAACTTTCTGGATATACTTGGAAATTAGCGTCATCATTTGGCAGGTCGATATTTTGTATCTTTTGTAATTCATCGACGATTCCAGCCAACTTTTCATTGTCGTTACCCGGATACGGTGGTTGCTGATATGGGGAAAGTTGATCACGACTTAACTCTAAGTCATAATACTGAGCCGCCGCGGGATCTCCACCGAAACCATTCTGAGACGATGGTTGTTCATCGTCCGGAAGATGGTAACTGCCAGCTTCTAAAAATTTTATTATTCAGGGAAGGTCTGTGTATTGAAGCGAAAAGTCGTAAAATGCAATTTTTCGACTGTTCGCTTCAATATATAGACCTTCCCTGAATCAAGGAAGTGTTTTTTTGCTTCATAAATGTCAAATTCGGATTCCCCTAGAGAAGTCATTTTGAGAAAAAAATTTTCGAAAAATTTTTACAAAAAATTTTTCTCGTGGGTAGCCCCCCTATTGTGTAGTATAGTCTGTTTCAGCGAGAGAGAAAATAAAATTCGATGCCCACATAGCTTAGTGGATAAGTAAGGCGATCGTCCGATCTGGCAAGTTAAACAACGTTGGGCCCGCAGGGTCAAAATTTTAGACTTTCAAAAAAAAGTTTGAGCAAGAAATGTCTGCCCTTGAGAATCAAAAAATTTTTTTTGAAATAAAAAATTTCGACCCTGTGAAGATCGAACCTGCGGGCCCAACGTTGCTTAACTTGCCAGATCGGATGATCGTCTTACTTATCCACAGCGCTATTATTCTCTCTCTGAAACAGAGGGGTTTTTTCAAAAAAAATTTGACTTACCGGAAAAAAATTTTCCAGATATTCGATTAATGGATAACGAAAAAAGGAGAAAAATTGTGGCGCCGCGCCACATTCTTCGTGGAGCGCCTTTGCGAATGCAAAATGGCCGAGTAAGCGAGATGGCCGTGGAGTTTCTACAACAAGAGCCCTGTGTCTCTCTGCTTCTTCTACGCTTTGTGTGTGTGTCACGCGCAATAGCTGCTATCCACTGTTAAAGATAACGTTTCATGCATACACGCACACAAGTGCACTAGATGCTTGAAATTTCGCCCACACACGAATTCTTCTTGCTTGTTTCCTATTGATTTCTCTTTCCTAATATGGCCGGCTTTCTCTTCCTTCTCTCTTCATGCGTCCGGTTCCGGCAGCAACTTCAAAAAAGAGGCTTGTAAGTGTCCCTTTTAAGAAGTGCGACGAGGGTTGCCAACAAGGCCTAGTTGCTTGGTTGCTTTTGCCCGTTGGCTGAGTTCAGGGAATCTAAAAATATTGCGTGTGAGTGTGTTCTGTTAGTAAAACATGATTGAAATACAAATGGACATGGACATGCATTAAACGTTATCGCGACAGCCGAGAAGCGAACGCGCGACGGATGATGTCAAGTTTACGGCAAGAAAGAGGGATTAAAAATTGCGTTCATGAAGCACAACTCTCAGGGAAAAGAAACGAATAGTTGGCCAAATAACAATGCTTGAAGGTCTTTCACTTCGTAAGAGGGACAAATTGCCAATTCGTTGAATGCACGAAACAAATCCACTGGCTTCCGTTTCAATGTGTAATCGCAGAATAATGGCTTCAAAAAAGCAGAATAGCAAACATTAAAAAGGATGGATTTTTGGGTGGGGGACTTTTGCGTCATCATATATGAGCAACGACACTTACACACCCGACTTTTGAGCACCTGATTTTTGTGCCCCGATATTTGCACGCTAATAATTGCGCCCCGACACATGCGCCCCAACATTTGCGCACCCGACTTGTGCCCTTTTCCGTTTTTAAAATTTTCGACCTTTTTTGAAAGATATTTTACAAGTCGGGTGCGCAAATTTCGGAGCGCAATTATTAAGACGCAAATTTCGGGGCGCAATTATTAGCGCGCATATGTCGGGGCGCAAATGTCGTTGCACAATTATAGAGCGCAAATGTCGGAGCGCACTTATTAAGGCGCAAATGTCGGAACGCAATTATGAGCGCGCATATTTCGGGGCGCAATTATTAGTGCGCATATGTTGGAGCGAAATTATTAGCGAGCAAATGTCGGGGGCGCAATTATTAGCGTGCGTATGTAGGGGCGCAAATGTCGTTGCACAATTATAGAGCGCAAATGTCGGAGCGCAATTATTAGCGCGCCTCGTTTGCGGCTCCAATTTAAAAGATACTTTCTTGAGAAATCGAAGGTCCCAAACGACAAAGCTGAAAAGTTCGAGCCGGACCCCCATAGTACTTAAAGTGCAGGAAGTTCTCGAGAAACGGCGAACTGCGTTCAAAAAGTACTTCGACATTAACACGAAAATTACGCCTAATAAATACGAAATCGGACAGCGCTTCATGGTGTTAAATCCTCGAATTCCGCAAGGGCCCAACAAAAAGTTGGAGTGGCGTTATTTTGGACCCATGAGGATCCTTGCAATTGATAACAATAATGCAAAGTTAGGCCAACCGACAAACTGCTCAACACGGGAGGGTGGGTCCCGATACACAGGCTAAGTCTCGTACGTGGACCTTAAAGGGGAGTCCAAAGTATGGTCGAGTAGAAAAATTTTTTAAGAATAACCTTTCTATGGGTAATTTTGGCTGAAAAATCCAAAAAACATTCAAAAAATCCAAAAAAAATTTCCTTTACCGTGTTTTGGGCAAAAAACACGGGTTTTTTTGCCCAAAACAAGTGACCCTTTAGGGGTAATTTTATGCGGGGAATCAATTGCGCGCATTCCCGAACCTTGAAAACGCTTCCTTGACCCTGATTCAGGGAAGGAATCGGTGTATTGAAGCGAAAATCAATTTATTTACATAAATACGTATCCTTTCTCTGAATCAGAGTCAAGAAAGCGTTTTCACGGTTCGTGAATGCGTGCAACGCTTCCTTGACCCTGATTCAGGGAAGGAATCGGTGTTTTGCGGGGGTAACCTCTGATCGATGGTTTTCTCATAAAAATCCGAAAAGGTATGAGAACTTCATACACAAATCTTTTTTTTCTATAAACCTCATACTGATTAGTTGTTAGATAAGGTTGTGTTATGTCCACATTCTCATTCCCATGTCCAAAAAGAATCGATTGTCGCCTTCTTCTCTTTTTAATCAACCTTTCTTTCCTTTCGTTCATTCCTAATTTATTCAAACGAGTGATTTTATAATTTTCCATTTATAGATTTTCTATTTTAATATTCCAAAAAGGTTTTTTGCGAATAAAACAATTAAATGAGCATAGCAGGGAAACGGATTTTTGCCCTCATTACGGGTAAATTTCAATTCTCTTATAATCCCATTTATTTATAATATTTTTTATAGGAGCAAGCCGTGGGATTGGCCGTGAAATTGCGCTCTCACTGGCTCGGAAATGTTCGCAAGATTCCGTTTTATTCCTTGCGGCGAGGAACGAGGAAAATCTTCGGTCGGTTCAAAAGGAAATTGAAAACAAGTACGTAATAACAACATTTTGTTGAGACTTTAAATGAAAACAAAATTATATATGGGGAAAGAAAGATTGTTTTTTAGCCAACCAAGCGTGGAAGTGAAAATTAAAAGAGTCGATTTGGAAACATCTGTTGATGTAGAAGAGATTGGACAAGAAGTTAGACAGATTCTTGGTAAGGGTCATGATTGAATTTTAGATGGAAGGGATCGTTTTCCCCTTCTTATATCGTTATGATTTCAGGTTACAGGCGCCCTGCGAGTAAAGACAGTTTTCAGGGAGCCCTGAAGGTACCCAAAATTTGGGGATCACCAAAAACTTATGCGTGCAGTTGGCGCCACTTCGCACTTTGCCATGTAACTGGACTTAAATCTCTCTGTGAAAAACGTTATACCATGGCCCCATGCAAAAACATTCCTTATCGTCCATCATCCTTACAACTCCAAAAATCCAACCTCAAATATCTCATCCTCTAGTGCTCGTCCTCAATTGTCGCCACGCCATCCCTCTCTTTCTCCTTCTTCTCCATTCCTCCCCTCCCCCCACTTCCTCCTCCCTTCCCCATCCCTCTCTCTTGTCTTCCCTTCTTCTCCACTCCCCATTCCTCCACCCCATCCATACCCTCTTATATCCTCTTCTCCTACCCATCCCTGCCTTTTTCCCTCCTTCATTCCGAAAAACCTTCAATTTCGATTTTTTTTAAACACGAAAATGCTGTACACTCGAGCTAAACAATCGAAATTAAAAGCTTTTTCAATAAAAAATTTTTTTTTAAAAATCCCATTGGGGGCGTTTAAATGAGCTTATCGGGCGACGAAAGTAGAATTGAACTGGATGTTTGACATGAGTATGGAATAGATTCAAAAGTATGGAATAGATGATCGGATTGCTCTTATATTTAAAAAATTCGACAGAATTCAAGTTTGAATTCCATTTCCGTCGCCCGATAAGCTCATTTGAACGCCCCCATAATGGGATTTTTTTGAAAAAAATTTATTGAAAAGGGGTCATCCAAATATTACGTAAACAACTTTTTGGTGGTTTACGAACCGGGCCCAACATTGCTTAACTTGCCAGATCGAACGGTATCGCTCCTTACGGGGTCTCCCCAACAGTAGAGTGGTCCTTTAACTCCCCAAAAATAGACTGGTTTGTTAAAAGATGTGATTTGCTCTTTAGAAACACAACAATTTGAATCCTGTTTAATCTTCCACAATGCTGCTACTGTTGGAGATTTGACAAAACGATCGAATGAATTAAACGACGAAAAAGATTGGCATACCTATTTACAAACAAATTTGATCTCGACCATTCGCATCAATAACACCATCTACTCACTCATCATTCGAAGCGTATCTTTCTTTTTTAAGAAAAAAAATCACGAAAATTTTTTAGAAGCAACCACAAATATTTATTGTGGACATCACTTCCTTGTTGGCTATAAAAGCTTTCCCTTCGTTCACGCAGGTAAAAAGGTTAAAGCACCAGTCCACTCCAAAAAAACACTATGCAAAAGTTATATATTCGGAAAGTTCATGAAAAATGGAGCATTTTTTGTTTTTACGGCATGTTCTGAATCGTTGTAGTCATAGGTCACCAAGGGGGGTATAGTACCCCCCTCACCACTCATCCTCGGACCTTCCGCCTTTATAGTCATCATCCATCCATCATGGGGGTTCATGTACCCCCCCCCCCCC
>OZJO01001169.1:0-19726 GCA_900406225.1 Acrobeloides nanus | reverse complement strand
CATGTTTTCGATGTAATACACAGATTTTTCAAAAATCACCAACTCCAAACGCGATTATCTCAAAAACTACGTCGATTTAGAGGTTGTCATAAAAATAAAAAATGCTCCATTTTTCATGAACTTTTCGAATATATCATTTTTTCATAGTGTTTTTCCGAGTGGACCGGTCCTTTAGGTTAAAAAGAAGCGTTTTTTGTAGTATTCGGTTGGAAAAGCAGCAAGAGAAGCATTTTTCCGTGGGTTTGCCTTGGAAAATCCTGAAACTAAAGTGCTGAGTTATTCTCCGGGACCGGTGGATACTGATATGCATTCTGAGGTTGCTAACAAGTAGGGATTTGTAATATTTGTACATGAAAAGATTCCAAAAAGCTGGGCGCGCGCGTGGCCTAATGGCTAGGATACTGGCCATTTATGAGTTCGATCCCACCAGAGTTGAAACTTTTTTAAGCTTTTATCTGGGTCGTAGTTGTTTCCCTGAATCAATCAAAGTTGTGTATTGACGCGAAAATTTTCAATATACAGATTTTACTGATATACGAGACCAATAAAATGACACCAAAATGATTGAATTTGAAAATTGTTTTGGGTTATTGAAACGAAAATTCTGATTCATGTTTTCGTTTCAATAACTCAAAACAATTTTCAAATTGGATAATTTTTGTGTCATTTTATTCGTCTCATCGAGTTATAAAAGATGCTGTATTTACTTTTTTCTAAATGTTCAAGGATTATTTTCTTCTCAGTATACAGAATTTATTGACTCCGGGAAAACACATTGTCGCAAGCTTTCGTTGTAGTACACAAAATTTCAAAAATCGCCAACTTCACACCTTCACACGCAATTCTCTCAATAACTACAACGATTCAGAACATGCCGTAAAAACAAAAAATGCTCTATTTTTCATGAACTTCCGAATATATACAAAAAATGGAAACTTTTTTCCGACTGGGGTCCTACCCTCATGTTTTCGCCCAAAATTTTTGAAAAAATTATTTTTTGAAAATCATAACGGCCCCCCCCCATGATGCTTTTCACCAAAAATCACCAGTTTTCCATATTTTCGCTAAAAAATTTTCAATTTTTCAATTCAAAATAGTCAATTTTTCAACAAGATTTATCATTTTTAAGCCAAAAAAATGTTATTTTCAACTGAAAAATTTCCTATGGAATTTCGAAATTTCGACCCTCAAATTTCTATTTCGATCTTTCCAACTTTGACGCATTACTACAGCAGGGGTAGCCGGTGCTTCCCCAACGTAGCTACGTATTTCGCTCAAATAATATGTAAATAACAAAAAATTGTTTAAAGTGATGTACATATTAAAATAGGGTCAACCATTTTGAGCTTGAAAAACCATAGAAACTCATAAAAATTTAAATAATTATTTAAAAAAAATAATGGTGTCATTTTTTAAAAATTGCCTATTATGTTCTCGTTTTGGAGATACTTCAAATAAGGATTTCAAAAATCACGTTCCCTTACAGACACAATAATAATCTTTAGCTTAAAGGACCAGTCCAGTAATTTACAACCATATGAAAAAATGATATATTCAGAAAGATCATGAAAAATGGAGCATCTTTTGTTTTTATGGCATGTTCTGAATCGTTATAGTTTTCGAGATAATTGCGTTTGAATTTGTTACAAGCTCTTCGTTGTAATACACAAACTTTTTTGAATTTTTTGCGGAAAAATCGATTTTTGCATCGATTTTTTAAATTTTCATAAAATGAACATTGTAGCATTTGTTTTAGCTAAATGAGACGAACAAAATGACACCAAAATTATCCAATTTGAACATTGTTTTGGGTTATTGAAACGAAAACATGAATCAGAATTTTCGTTTCAATAACCCAAAACAATGTTCAAATTGGATAATTTTGGTGTTATTTTGTTCGTCTCATTTAGCTATAAAAAATTGCTACAATGTTCATTTTATGAAAATTTAAAAGATTATGCAAAAATCGATTTTGCCGCAAAAAATTCAAAAAAGTTTGTGTATTACAACGAAGAGCTTGTAACAAATTCAAACGCAATTTTCTCTAAAACTACAACGATTCAGAACATGCCATAAAAACAAAAAATGCTCCATTTTTCATGATCTTTCCGAATATATCATTTTTTCATATGGTTGTAAATTACTAGACTGGTTCTTTAAGTCCAATTCCGTCACTACTAATTGATATATCGGAAACACTCGGAAGCGCTCAGAAGCACTCGGAGGCGCTTGGAAGCGCTCAGAAGCACTCAGGGGCGCTCGTAAGCACTCAGAGGCACTCGGAAATGCTCAGAAAAGCTCGGAAGCACTCAGAGGCGCATGGAAGCGCTCAGAAGCATTCAGAAATACTCGAAAGCGCTCGTAAGCACTCAGAGGCACTCGGAAGCGCTCGGAAGAACTCATAAGCGTTCGGAAGAGTTCAGAAGCACTCGAAGGTGCTTGGAAGCGCTCGTAAGAACTCGTAAGTACTCGGAAAAGCTCGGAATCACTCAGAGGCACTTAAAAGCGATCGAAGGCGCTCGGATGAACTCAGAGGTACTCGGAAGCGTTCGTAAGCACTCGAAAAAGCTCATAAGCACTTGGAGGCTTTTGGAAATGCTAGAAGGTGCTCGGAAGAACTCATAAGCACTCAGAAGCAATCGGATCTGGACGGAGATCTCGTTCGGGGCGCTCAGAGACTTATCGATAAGAAAATCTCCTCTCCCCTAGAGCGCGATAGCACTCAGACCCCAGTTTATTTTTAAAACACCAAAATAGATAAAAAATCTCAATAAAAATGAATTTTTGCAGATCCTATGATGAGACTGTTCGAGGAATGTTTTCAACACAAGTTCAAGATGAAGAAGACCCATCGGCTACTTTGCATAGAAAGAAACTCACTCCTAATGAAACTGTAGAAAAACTGCTTCAAATCTTGGATATGAATCAATACGAATCTGGTTCAAGAATTGACTATTTTGATTGAAACAATCTATGGGAAAGAAAAAATATATAGATTAAAAAAATATGAGTGAATATGATTAAATGATTGATCGGGACCTATCAACATAACAAAAGGGAGAAAAATTTTTTGTTAATCCAAATCGGGAATAAATTTGGTGAATTTAAAAACGTAAATGATGTGTGATTAGCCCACGTAATTGGAGATCAGCTAGGGTTTAACGTGTTTATTTTGTCATTGTAAGATCCATGTCCTACTTTTTGCCCATCTAGTACTGTCCTCCTTCGACTCAATATTCATTACTACAGTTGAACTTCGATTTAGTCCCCCTTCAGAGACAGATCTTAGGGGGCACTAAAAAAATTTAGCCCCTGGGATTGTATAGTTGGAGTACATTATATAAGGTTTATTATATTATACGACGTTATATAATACGAGCTTAAGCTACTAAGACTAAGAGACTACAATATGTACGACTGGCTATGGGGACTTTTTTCAATTTTTGACAATTTTTCAATTTTTGTCGAATTTTTCGATTTTTCGGCAGCACTCTTTTCGTGAAAGGTTCTAAAAGGCACTTGAGGGCTCACTAAATCGAGGTTTTCTCGTATATCGAGATCTTTGTGTGTACTATATCGAGAGTCCTTTTCTTAGTAAGAACCGGGCTCAGGGACACTAAGAGGGGGAAAAACAAAAAAATTCTCTGACCTTTGACCCGTGACCCCCTGGATCAATGGGTGATTCTTACAGAAACTTTATCTTACAGTTTTTATTAAAATTTTTAATACATCTGAATATACAAATATAACAAACTATACAAAAATTTAGCGGTCAATTATATGGCTTATATCATTTCTGGACAGTGTTCTGGGAAACATTGATAAATTCTCCTCCACGCACAACACTTAAAGCCTTTCAGACAATCACTTTCATTACTTGGGTTGCATTCTAAAAAAAATATTATTTTTGGGGTCATTCGATGATAATAAAATGAGTCAATAGCATAGATAAGGGATGGTACTCCAGCCGAAGGCCGGTCAAAAAAATCATAACTTCTACAATTTGAATGGGATCAAAAAAGTGCCCCCCCCCCCTAGTCGACCCTTTTTCATACAACACTTGAGGGGGTTCTTACAGAGAATGCGTTTAAAAGTCCAGTCCGGTGGAAAAAAAAGTTGCCATTTTTGTCGATATTCGGAAAGATCATGAAAAATGGAGCATTTTTTGTTTTTACAGTAAATTCCGAATCGTTGTAGTTTTCGAGAAAATTGCATTTGAAATTTTGAATCTGTGTACATGTTTTCGTTATAATACACAAACTTTTTGGAATTTTTAATCGATTTTTTCAACTTTCATTGTAGCAGTTTTTTGAGTTAAATGAGACGAACAAAATGACATCAAAATTATTGAATTTGAAAATTGTTTTGGGTTATTGAAACGAAAATTCTGATTCATGTTTTCGTTTCAATAACCCAAAACAATTTTCAAATTCAATAATTTTGATGTCATTTTGTTCGTCTCATTTAGCTCAAAAAACTGCTACAATGAAAGTTGAAAAAATCGATTAAAAATTCCAAAAAGTTTGTGTATTACAACGAAAACATGTGCACAAATTCAAAAGTTCAAATGCAATTTTCTCGAAAACTACAACGATTCGGAATTTACTGTAAAAACGAAAAATGCTTCATTTTTCATGAACTTTCTGGGTATCAACAAAAATGGCAACTTTTTCCCCCACTGGACTGGTCCTTTAAAACATTTTCGCAAAAGACTTCAAAAATTTCTTCTCATTTACCTTTTAATCTCCTTCCACCAAACAATTTCACCAACTTTTTAGAATCTATTTCCACTTTTTTAGCATCCAATTCTGCACTAGCATAAATAAAAATACTGATGACCAAAACGAAAACAATCAAATACTTCATTTTGATAACACAAGAAAGTTTTTCGACCCCACTATCTCAGTTCAAATCCACGACAAAATGATACACTAACAGGGAATTTACTTCCTATATAAAGGGTCCTTGACCGTCGTACGATTACGCATGTCAAAACATCTTAAGGCAGAGACACTTTTTTCCATCAAACCAGTTTATAAGTTCATGTTAGTTCCGGGTTATTGTGCGTGAACTTTACAAAAAAAATTAAGATTTATATTCTTAAAGAGTTTAATGGCGCCTAATCAAGATGTATGGCGCTACTCTAAAATAATTTGGATGGATTTTTAAGATAATTGAAATTGATATTTTGATAGGAATTTGTGCAGAAACTGTACGATCGCACAAGTATTGCGAAAAAGAAAAAGAAGAAGTTGTTTGCTACTACAGGGTGTCCCAGTAGGTTGGAACTATCATTGATTTGAGGGTTTTTCGTCATCCAATCGGTCATTTTCGATGCGCTTTTTTTGTAGGAGAAGAGAGCTCAGACGATTCTGTTGCTTCAGATCCTATAAAAATATTCAAAATTCGCGAATTTTTCAGTTAGAAGTTTTTCAAGCAACTTTTCTCCGTCTTCCCAATAAGGTAAAGATTTGCTTTTAACATCATCTGATAGCTTGGTGATGCCCCAACAACATAAAAAAACCGTATAAAAAACCTTTTAACAGTGATGAGAAATAGAATTGTCAAAATTGAGAAAAAATAATAAAGAATTTAAGGTTGTGAGACGAGGTGGTCTCAATGGCGCAGTAGGTGGCGTGTTTGGCTGTTGCCTTAAAGGTCGCGGGTTCGATACCCAGTTTCGTTGCTTGGTTTTTACCCAAAAAATTCGTCTCAATTTTGACAATTCTATTTCTCATCACTAAAGTCCATTTCCGCCGCCAATAAGAAAAAAAGTCCAGACGAGATGACCAAGTGGTAAAGCTCTCGCTTTGCACTCCGAAGGGCAAGGGTTCGATTCCGGAAGTAGAAAGCAGAAATATCATAATTCAAGATTTCATCATACAAACTACAAAAAATCCCGGTGGTCGAAATCAGATTTTTTATAGTTTGTATGATGAAATCTTGAACTGATTTCGACCTCTGAGATCGAACCCTCGCCCTTCGGAGTGCAAAGCGAGAGCTTTACCACTTGGTCATCTTATCCGGACTTTGTTTCCTATTGGCAGCGGAAATGGACTTTAGTGATGAGAAATAGAATTGAGACCAATATTTTGAGCAAAAACCAAGCGACGAAGCTGGGTATCGAACCCGCGACCTTTCGCGGCAACAGCCAAACACGCAACCTACTGCGCCACTGAGGCCACTTCGTCCCACAACCTTAAATTCTTTATTATTATGTTTTCTCAATTTTGACAATTCCACTGGGACACCCTGTACACTGCGTTTTTTATGGAAGATTCTCGTTCGAAATCAAAACATGTGACGTGGAGAATTTTGAGTTGTACTTTAAAAAAATAATTAAATCAACAATTTATCAAATTAGTTGAAAAAACAAATTAGTCAATTTGTGAAGTACAAACATTTTATATTATATAAAAAAGCTATTCCTGTATTCGTACGTCAAATTTTTGAAAAATTGAACAAATTACTTCCGTAAAAATTGAAAAAATTCGATTTTCAAAAAAGTTCGCCAAATCGACTGATTTTTTATTTTCGTGGGTTTTTGACTATGATGAACACGATGGCGATAATATTTTTTAACAAAAATTTTTGAAAAAGTTAAAAAATTAGGGGGTTACCCTCGTAAAAATTGAAAAATATGCGAATTTCAAAAATACCATAAGTACCGACGGCTCAAAAAATACATCGAATTTGGACATTTTCCGCTCGTTTTCGACGAAATTTTTTTCAGTACTATGCAAGAACATTTATGCTAAATACGATCCAATTGATCGCTTTGAGCGTAATTCATATTTTAGTGCCTATATCCAGACATTGACACGAAAATCCTGAATTTGAAGTTTTTCAAATTTCACCTCAATTTTTTAAATGCTCTTTAAAAAACCTTTGTCATTGTTTTATAACTCGATGAGACGAATAAAATGACACCAAAATTATCGAATTTGACAAATGTTTTGGGTTATTGAAACGAAACCATGAATCAGGGGTTTCGTTTCAATAACCCAAAACATTTTTCAAATTCGATAATTTTGATGTCATTTTATTCGTCTCGTCGAGTCATAAAAATGAATTGATCCCCCCCTCCAAAAGTTTTCATGAAAAAATTATAGCGCCATTTGTTTCCCGCTTAAAATTACCCCTATATACCAAAAATTAGCCAACTTGGGAAAAAATTTTTAGCGTAAAACTATAGGTACGTGCATACACCTTTAAGTTTACAGTAGTTTGACTTATGTTGCCTGATTCAATAAAAAGGTTTAGTTATTGAAGTGAGTGCTTAGGTTTAGGCTTAGGCTTGGGCTTAGGCTTAGATTTGGACTTTTTTTATTTTGTACTACTACTCCCTTCATATGTTTGACGATAAACAGTTTCAAACAAGTTCTCTCTTAGCTCATTTTCGCAGCAAGTCAAGTGCAAAACAATAATGACAATAATTCATCCGGTTAAAAAGGGCCAACAATTGTTGTCCGACAACCTTCGCAGCCTTTTAAGGAAGTTCTAATGAAAGGCTAAAAAAAAGTGCCGATGACTTTTGGTGTGGAACTCTTTTGTAGAAAGCCGACTCTACCTCACTTAACACACTTTTTGACATAACAATGGCATTTCGATGAAGAGGAAACTGCACTTATGTGTGTGTGAGGTAACCAAATATATGCACTTGTGAAAATTTCAAAAAAAGTTGTATAGCCAAGTCGACAAGGAAGCCACCCGTCCGATCTGGCAAGTTAAGCAACGTTGGGCCCTCAGGTTCGATCTCGCGAGGGCAAAAAGTTTGATGTTCAAAAAGATTTCTTTTACAAACAATGGAGCAAAAATTTAGTATAGGACATAAAAAAAGTTGTATATTTGGTCCTCTCATGATCGAATCTGAGGGCCCAGCGTTGCTTAACTTGCCAGATCGGACAAGCGGCTTCCTTGTCCACTTGGCTATACAACTTTTTTGCCCGACCGCTAAAACAGACTATAGCGCAGTGCAAATGGTCACTTAGGCACTAACCCTCAAAAGTTCGAGTCCCACTTGCGTCTCATTGTTTTTAACTTTTTTGCCTTTTTATATAAAAAAATACGGCATTTTGTATAACTCGCTAAAAATAATAAAATGACACCAAAATTATTGAATTTGAAGAATGTTTTGTGTTATTGAAACGAAAACCATGAATCAGGGTTTTCGTTTCAATAACACAAAACATTGTTCAAATTCAATAATTTTGATATCATTTTGTTCATCTCGACGAGTTATACAAAATATTGTATTTATTTTTTCTTAAATGTTCAAGAATTTTGAATTTTATGTTTTATTAAATCGTTCCAATAAACAATCTGATTGATCTTCAAGCTATTCGTTTCAATGTTCAAATTCATTTGAAAATTTTTTGTTTCGCTCATAACTTTTTATGGTTAGATGTTCAAGTAGTGTCGTAAAAGCAAAAAATGCTCGAAATTTTGTGCTCTATCCCATGGCAGCATCGACTCCCCCAAAAGTGGAACGGTCCTTTAAGTCTTTTTTTAATTTTTACATTTTCTATTTTCCGAGAACCATATAAAAGCTAAGAAAAACTTCCATTAAATCTTCCATTTTCTCTCTTTAAAAGTTTTTTTGTCAATCCCATTTTTGCACGCCAAACTCACATTTGAAACAAACTCAATCATGAAAAGAGATCCCCCCTCCTAAGGCTAATTTCCCTAAATGTGCCAAAGAGAGCAGTGCTAAAAGGGCCGTTCATTACTGTAATCGGAAAAGGCTTTCTGCTTGAAAGCGTGGCTACTCGTCGTTAGTGGCTATCTGAAGAGTGAATTAAGTGCGAATCTCTTCCACTAATCAAATCCGCCAATTGAGATAAATATCCCGCGAGAAAATTTTAGACTCTGCATTAGGCCAATTTTGGGAGATTTTAGCCCATCCAAGCGTTTCACGCCGGCAATTTATGTCATTTTGTAACAAAAAAGCCAAAGAAAAACTTTTGAAATCAAGGAAAAATAAACTAGTCAGGGTTTTCGTTTCAATAACACAAATCAGGGATTTCATTTCAATAACACAAATCAGGGATTTTGTTTCAATAACACAAATAAGGGTGTTCGCTTCAATAACACAATTCAGGGTTTTCGTTTCAATAATACAAATCAGGAATTTCGTTTCNTTTCAATAACACAAATCAGGGATTTTGTTTCAATAACACAAATAAGGGTGTTCGCTTCAATAACACAATTCAGGGTTTTCGTTTCAATAATACAAATCAGGAATTTCGTTTCAATAGACAAATCAGGGGTTTCGTTTCAATAACACAAAACATTGTTCAAATTCAATAATTTTGGTGTCATTTTATATCCCGCGAGAAAATTTTAGCCGCAACTCTGCTGCTAATTTTTGGAGATTTTAGCTCATCTAAGCGTTTCATGCCGGCAATTTATGTCATTTTGTAGCAAAAAACCCAAAGAAAACCCTTTGAAGTCAAGGAAAAATAAACTAGAGAGAATTGAAGAGCGGCATTTGTTTCTGTTTGTAATCCGACCGGTTGGCAGCACAAGTCTTTCCCTGTCGTAGGTTTCTATGCTAATGATAGGGCGGTTTGGGAGAGAATGACTTGTGTAAATAAATTTTTTGGGATGGCTGAAATTTGTGGATAAATTTTAATTAAACTTTGTTTCATAAAAAGCTGGGCGCGGAAGGCCTAATGGCTAGGAAGCTGGCCATTCATGTTATTGGTGAGGGTTCGATCCCAGTAGAGTCGGAATTTCTATTTTAACAAATTACAGTCAAAAATCCATATAACGGCATCTCCAGTCAGAACGACCCAATATAACATGAATGGCCAGCATCCTTGCCATTTGCTATGCGCGCCCAGCTTTTTTGAACTTGAAACTAAATTAACCTTTTATGATTTCTTAACAAGGGAACAACTCCAGTTGCTGGTTGAAATTTCGAAGAAGTCCTATATTCTTCTTGTAGAGCATCATCAACTTGTAAAAGAGAGTGGGAATTGAACCCGCACCTTTTAGATGGAAAGCAACTGCCTTAACCACTACGCTATCGGCCGACAATTTAAGTGGAGCATAAAATCAATATCACCTAAACGCATAAAATATTGAAGTTTGCAAGTTTTAACTTCACTAAAAGTGTAGGGCGATAGCGCAGTGGCTAAATCAGTAGCCTTTCATCTAAAAGGTGATGGTTCAATTCTCACTTGCATTTACAAGTTGAGGATGCTCTACAAGAATATCTAGAACTTGTTCGAAATTCCCCCCACCAACTGGGGTGGTACCCTTGTAAAAATATTCAATCTGATTTTTGACCTGTCTAGAAATTCTCAAGAGAGTTTTAAACGCATGTTTTCGAAGCAATTAACGATAATTTCTCAACCGGCAAAAAAATCATTACGCAATAATGAAAACAATACAAATGCCAATAGACTTTGTGACATTTTTTCTCGGCGAGAGTCCGGTGTCCTCCTCCTCCAATATGGTTCATGGTTCATGCATCTGTTCTCGGATTCCACTTCGCTTCGTTGACGTGACATACATGTGATGACTTGGAGTGAAANCCTCCAATATGGTTCATGGTTCATGCATCTGTTCTCGGATTCCACTTCGCTTCGTTGACGTGACATACATGTGATGACTTGGAGTGAAAAGAAAAACAATTTTTTGCGCGCGAAAACGAACAATGGTTGTTTTTTAGATGATGCTATAAACGATAAGATCTGAAGTCAATAAAATCTGAGAACGACCTTGAATTTGCACCTTGGAGCAATAAGTCAGACGATTAACGCTAATTGTTGGAAAGAAAAAAAACAACCACCTTCGATGGTTTCATTATTATGATGATGATCGTATACGGAAATGGACATTAGTTGGAGATGGGATTATTCGTCTAGGTTATTATGGTTATACGACGGGAACAGATGGAATGGAGGAGTTTATTGAGGAAGTTTGTGACTCTCAATGTGGTAATTATGATCATTACGAGAAATGGTTGATGCGCGAAACTTTTGTAGGTTTCACGGCGTGCACAATCAACTCTTTTTCAATAACAAAAGTGGATGCTAGTGATGTTCAACGTGATCATGATAAAAGGGTGTGATAAGTGATAAGGCGGGATTTATAGTTCTGTCGTGTCGCGACACGACAGTGCATTTTTGTGTCGTGCGACGCGTCGTCCGACGTCGTACGACATGCCATACCACACATCGTACCCCACGTCGTACGACAGCGTTTATAGTTCGGTCGTACGACGTGTCGCGACACGACGGAAGTATAAATAACGCCTAACGCATTTTGATAACAGTGATAACGATTTTTTTGATAACATTACCCTCTTCTTTGACCTTGATTCAGGGAAAAACGGTATGTTTATTGAAACGAAAATCGAAATAACCATTTTTGTGATAACGTTATTACTAATGATAACGTTATCATATAAGATGAATTTTTTTCCGAAAATTTTTTTCTAAAAAAGACCCCCTATAAGTGTAATTTTTTGCGGCAAACCGATTGCGCGCATTCCCGAATCGTGAAAACGCTTCTCTGACCCTGGTTCAGGGAAAAACAGTGTATTTATTGAAGCGAAAATCGAAAAATTTAGATTCTTCGCGTAAAATAGACTTTCTAGGGGTAATCGATTGTGCGCATTCCCGAAGCCTGAAAATGCTTCCCTGATCCTGATTCAGGGAAAATTGGCTTATTGAGGCGAAAATTAACATTTTTCTTTTCAAAATCTCAATTCAAAAATTTTTAATTTTCGCTTCAATACATACTCTTATTTCCCTGAATTAGGGTTAGGAAAGCATTTTCAAGCTTCGGGAATACGCGCAATCGATTTCTCGCATAAAATTACCCACAGATGGATGATTTCCGGGTGAAAATAGAAATTTTTTCGATTTTCATGTCAATACACCGAATCCATTCCCTGAATCAGGGTCAAAGGTCTTTTAAAAATTTTCTACTCGGCCATAAAAAATACCCCCTCCCTTTAAAGTGAGAAGCGCACGCGCATGATTTTTCATGCTTGTCAATAATAGAAGATAATTGTTTAAACAATCTTCCTTGACAAACTAAGGTCATTCCATCGAAGAAGTCACTCGTTTTTCGATTCTTAGTTGTTGAAAAAATTGAAGAATAATTGAATCAGTTTCCGTGACGAGTCAATTATGGCAATGTGAAGTACGCCAATTTCAAGGTTGACTTTTCAACAAGAGCTAGCCAATTATTTCGTAAATGGAAGTTTTTTTAGAAATTTGATGAACATTTTCATAGTACTGTAAACGTGAAAAAAAGGAAAAGTTCAAAAATTTATCAAAATTTTTAGATTTAAAGTACCAGGCCAGTTAGTTCCAATCATATGAAAAATGATATATTCGGAAAGATCATGAAAAATGGAGAATTTTTTGTTTTTACGGCATCATCTGAATCGTTTTCCCCATCGAGAAAAATGCATTTGAAAATATGAATTCGTGTAATGTTTTCGTTGTAATAATCAAACTTTTTTGAATTTTTTGCGGAAAAATCGTGAAAAAATAGCATGAATCGACAGAGAATTTTATGCTGAACAACTTTACTAATTGAAGTTTGCGTAAAAGAATATTTTCTCTTATCAAAAATGCAAAATAAATTTAAATTTTTGTATATTGAAACGAAATCCCTGCATGAATTTGCATTTCAATCAATGAAAATAATTTTTTACTCAAACTTCAATTAGCAAAGTTGTTCAGCATAAAATTCTCTGTCGATTCATGCTATTTTTTCACGATTTTTCCGCAAAAAATTCAAAAAAGTTTGATTATTACAACGAAAACATGTACACAAATTCATATTTTCAAATGCATTTATCTCGATGGGTAAAACGATTCAGATGATGCCGTAAAAACAAAAATTTTTCCATTTTTCATGATCTTTCCGAATATATCATTTTTTTTATATGATTATAACTGACTGGCCTGGTCCTTTAAAAAAATTTCCACCAATCTTGAACATTGAAGAGTCATAAAAATTTTCATCAAAAATCCAAAATTTTTTATCATTTGTGTTACACACACAATTGCTTTTCATGGTCATTTCCGTTAAATGCCAATTAGGGAAATGTTTCGGCCCATATGGCGTCAGTTCCTTTGTTATATCTTTCGAAAATATTTTACTTTCAATTTTGATGGGATTTATGAAATTTTTTCGTACTACTAACAAGTAAATATCACAAACTTGGTTTCCTAGATTTTGACAAAAAGTATCAAAAAATGTTTGTTATGGTGTCTCTATAAACGTACTATACGAATTTTTCCCCCACCGTTTGCAATAAAAACAGCAAAAAAGATTTAAAATATAAGCAAAATTTATAATCTTCAATTAACGGTACCGGTAGTGCAGTGGATATGCTGCCGCCTCAAAAGCTTTTTGGCTGGGGTTCGAATCCCACTGTCGTCCAATTTTTTTTGCCTTTTTCCAATTTCTTTTCAATTCTTTTTTAAAGACCTAAAGCCTAAGCTTAAGCCCAAGCCTAAACCTAAGCCTTTCATCATTCCACCAATCTTTGATATAATCATTTTTTATTCTTTTCTTCATGAGTTCCAAAGAATAATGTGCTTTTGTTACCATTTTATAAAAAGTCAAATCCATTTCCGGCGACAGAATGGCCATACTTACTGATTGGGGCTCATCCCGTAATAGGGTATTGTTGTTTGTTTCTGTTTTGGGTTGATGTGAAAATTGCCAGGTTGCGACGCCCAACTCTTTGTTCAGTTTTCCGCGCGAAAAAGCCTCCAGAAGATTGGTATGAAATGAAAACTGGACTGTCCGATCATCTCTCGCCTCTTTGTGGGTTATATTTAGTCCCATTTTAGTATTGCAAAAATTATAATATCATTTCATGGTGAGTGGCCTTGAATAGACAAAGAGGGAAGTATTGGGTTGTTTCAAAAGTTCCAGGAATTTGATTCGAAATTTTTTTCTCTTTTTTTCTAAAAATGACCCCTACAGGGGTTTTTCTATGCGAGGAATCGATTACGTGCATTCCCGAAGCATGAAAATGCTTCCCTGATTCAGGGAATGATGTAGTGTATTGATACGAAAATTGACAAATTTTCTATTTTTCTACGAAAATCATCTCTCTGGGAGTTGAAAAGGAAATTTTTTCATGATTCGAAAGTGCGCGCAATCGATTCCCCGCATAAAATTACCCCCCCCCCCAGAGGAATGATTTTCGTCGAAAAATAGAAATTTTTCGATTTTCGTGTCAATACACCCTCACCATTTCCTGAATCAGGGAAGCATTTTCATGCGTCGGGAATGTGCGCAATCGATTCCTCGCATAGAAAAACCCATATAAGGATCATTTTAAACATTTTCGCGTCAATACACAACTTTGATTGATTCAGAGACGAATTTTCACTGCGTTCATGTTTTCGTTGTAATACACAGATTTTTCAAAAATCGTCAACTTCAAACGCAATTTTCTCAAAAACTACAACGATTTAGAGGTTGTCGTAAAAACAAAAAATGCTCCATTTTTCATGAACTTTCTGAATATGGCAACTTTTTTCCCGAGTGGACTTGTCCTTTTTAGCCAAGTTTTGTGGCACTTGATTTCTACTTTTCAAATATATACTTCTGAAAAAAAGACCAACAAAGCACCTGTCTGACAGGTGTCCTCGACTAACCTTGTCTTCACCTCTAATCTCCGTCTTTATCCCATCAACTCTCATCGGTGACAATCGTTTCAATTGCTATACTTTCGATGGTTCACTGCACATCAATTAGTGCCGAACATACAATGTAGTCGAAATGAGCCGGGTCCATGACAAGAGCAACAGATTTTCGAGCCTAAGAAAATTAGGTAAAAGTTTTGGCTGAAGCTTCTTTTTACAGGGTTTTCGCTCTGATACATAACAAAGTTTAAAAACATTGAAAAGATTATTTGAATCGTTCTTGTTTCGATGCCTTCTTTACAGCAGAAGCAGTGTTTAGGAGTCAACTTGTCACCGAGGTAATAGTTCACTGGCACCTTTTAGTACGTATAACCAAGTTTATAGAATGTTGTGATCCTCCAGCGTGAGGATCACAATCAAGGTTCACTTCAAGAGTGTTCTAATTCAGCCTCCTGACGCGGGTAGCGGGGTAAGACACGGAAAAATCTTTTGGACACAAGAGGGAACCGAACCGGTGATACCGTAGCCTTGGCAGTGCACCGGACCACTACACTATGGTGGTAACTGAATGACTCGTATTGAATTTCAATTTTGAAGCAGTGCCAACCAGGAAAAATTTTTTGGACTCAAGAGGGAACCGAACCGGTGATGCCATAGTCTTGGCAGCGCACCCTACCACTACACCATGATGGTCACTGAATGACTCGTATTGAATTTCGACCTTGAAGCAGTGCCAACCAGGAAAGATCTTTTGTACGCAAAAGGGAACCGAACCGGTGATACCGTAGCCTTGGCAGCGCACCAGACCACTACACCATGTTTATCACTGAATGACTCGTATTGAATTTCGACCTTGAAGCAGTGCCAACCGGGAAAAATCTTTTGAACGCAAGAGGGAACCGAACCTTTGCTAGTGTCGGTGATGCCGTAATCTTGGCAGCGCATCGGACCACTACACCATGGTGGTCACTGAATGACTCGTAACTAATTTCGTCCTTGTAGTAGTGCCAATCACAATGTAGAATAAAAATTTTTATTAAAAGCACACATGAAATTATACATTTCTAATTAAAATTATCGAAAACCAAAAAAATTCACACACATACATTACACATCAGGCCATCATAAAAAAATTCGGAAGCAAGCCTATATAACGTATTACAAAACCTTTGCTTCATTTCCAGCATTCGTAAAACTTGAATCATCGGTGCGCCGCCGCTCACTTTCGGATTCATTTGTTGTTGTGTCAGTTTTGAAACCACCTTCATCCGTAGCGGCACTGGTTTGCGGGAAACCAAGATTCGCCATAGCACCTTGGAATGACGTTGGCGCGAAAGCGGATGAAAAATTGCCCAAGCCAGGGTTCGCCGGGAACATACCAGTGGGAAGTGAGAACAATAGCGGTAGTGTGGAAGAAGTTGGTGAAGTTGCGGAATTCTGGCTCAAGTTGAGAGCGGTTAGCATGGAGGGCATGCTTGGAGCAGATGATGGGATGGCTGCCGCCACACCATTCGTGGCAAAGAAACGTTGTGCAAAGATTGGATTGGAAAAGTACTGTGCCCAATAGGGACTGGTGCGGATGAGGTTCTGCACGGCGACTACGTTGCTGGCTTCGTTCAACAGGTCCATTCCCACGGCGCTTTGGCGCTTCCATTTGGTTCTAAATGATGGAAAATTTAGTTCCATGCATAAGTTATTAGTCAACTTTTTTTGGGGCTATTACGATATTTTTCAAGTTGAAATTTGTGTGGGGTTCTGTTTTTCTCGATGATTTTTTCTATTAGTCTGTATAAAATTTCAAACAGCTTTTCATTAATAAAATAACGGCTCAAATTTGCCTAATACAGTCGAACCTCGATTTAGTAACAACGACCACGCAGGGATGCCGACGGGAAGATTTTATAAAACAAATTTCTTTAAGTAAAAATTTTCCCGCCAGCATCTCTGCGTGGTCGTTTTGTCCAAAGTTGGTGTTACTAAATCGAGGGTTGACTGTATTTATTCATTGTTATACGATCTTTGATTGATAATCGTTTGAGACTTGAGGGAGAGTAAATCTCAAAATTAAAATTTTCCCAAAAATCGAATTTTGCTCAAAAATTGATTTTTTTGCTCAAAAATCGAATTTTTTTTCTCAAAAATCGAAATTTTTTCTCAAAATTGAACTTTTGCTCAAAATTCGAATTTTTGCCAAAAAATTGAATTTTTGCTCAAAATCAAATTTTTTTTTCAAAAATTGAATTTTTGCTCAAAATCAAGTTTTTTTTCAAAATCAAATTTTTGCTTAAAATCGAATTTTTTTGGCTCAAAATTCGAATTTTTTCTCAAAATTGAATTTTTGCTTAAAATCAAATTTTTTTCTTCAAAAATCGAATTTTTTTCTCAAAATCAAATTTTTGTTCAAAAATTGATTTTTTTGCTCAAAATCGAAGTTTTTGCTCAAAAATCGAATTTTTGCTCAAAATCAAAATTTTGTTCAAAATTGAATTTTTGCTCAAAATCGAATGAATCTGAATTTGACATTTCCGAAGCGAAAAAACACTTCCCTGATTCAGGAAAAGCCTGTGTATTGAAGCGAAAGTTGACAAATGCGATTTTTGCGACTTTTCGCTTCAGTACGTAAGCCTTTCCTGAATCAGGGAAGTGTTTTTTCGCTTCGAAAATGTCAAATTCTATTCCCCGCATGTTTTTACC
Source organism: Acrobeloides nanus (assembly GCA_900406225.1). Taxonomy (NCBI): domain Eukaryota; kingdom Metazoa; phylum Nematoda; class Chromadorea; order Rhabditida; family Cephalobidae; genus Acrobeloides; species Acrobeloides nanus. The sequence continues at coordinate 2,399 of OZJO01001169.1, read as the reverse complement.
TTTAGAGGCGTCATTTACAGAAAAATTTTTTAATTTTTCACGTAGTTGACCCTCCTATTGTGTAGTAGCTCCGATTTTCGAGTATAGAAAGTCACTTTAACCCATACTAAAACCCTAATAATCTCGGCTAATCTCCATGACCTTTGACACTTGTCCTCCATGCTCACTGTAATTGATCCCATTCAATAACCATTTTCACTTAAGGTTAATTACATTACCCTAATTTTTCCTCCTGCCCTCCTCCCTCCACTTCAAAATATCAATTTTGCGGATGCATTACAGTAGCATTTGGAGTCGTTCATTTCGTAGGTGGGGTGGCCAGGGCTCAATATCCGATAATTAAGCAAGCGGTTCGCTTTATTGCTCCCACGTCGCATTTCATCGGCTATTATGAATTTGTTATCCTGAATGATGGAGATTACAAGCGGGACCAGCGAGCGAGCGAGACCACAAAAAAAACATGCCGACTGTGATGTGGCGAGGATTAATTTGCGTGTCGAGCTGTCGCCAGAATTTTCGATTCCCTTTTTCGTGCAGGAAAAAGATGCTGCTGCTGCTCCCGGTTCGGGAATTGGACAATAATTGCTTTGAATTCGGCCCACAATTCGTCTTATGGCACGCAATTTGCTTGTCATAAACTGTTGTGGTGAACGAAAATTGTCGTTCGGGTGATGAGATGGAAAGGCAATAATAGTTTGGAAAAGAAAAAGGGTTCATTATTATCTAATTAAGGAGATGATGATCATCCGAGAAAATACAGAGTGAGTAAAAAAGTACATTTTGGGCTCGAAAATTTTTTTGGGACCTGAAAATTTTTTACTAAAAATGACCCATATAGGGGGAATTTTATACGGGGAATCGATTGCACACATTTTTAAGCATAAAACAATTATCTTAACCCTGATTCAGGGGATGAATTCGGTGTATTGACACGAAAATCGAAAAAATTTCTATTTTCGTCAGGAAAGCATCCATCTGGGGGTAATTTTATGCGGAGAATCGATTGCATATTTTTCAATTTGTGAAGAATTTTTCAATTTTTTTACGAATTTTTTGATTTTTGATTAATTTTTTAATTTTTTACAAATTTTTCAATTTTCTTATTTTTCGATTTTTTTGAATTTTTCAAATTTTGGCCGATTTTTTTAAATTGATTACACACATTTTCTAAGTATGAAAAATTTATCTTGACCCTGATTCAGGGAATAAAGTTGTTGTATTGACGCGAAAATCAAAAAATTTTCTTTTTTCGCCCGTACACCAACTCCATTCCCTGAATCAGGGTCAAGATAATTTTTTCAAAATATAATTTTGTGTGAAAAACAAACCTCCGGTTTTGGTACCATGTCTTGACTTGGGTGTCTGTAAGACCCATTCGTTGCGCCAAATCAACTCGATCCTGAACCGACAAATATTTCTGGCGGTCGAAAGTGGTCTCTAACTCTTGTAGCTGTTTATCGGTGAAAATTGTTCGGGCTTTACGAGCTTTTTTACTCGATGAATGGCCGTTGGAATGTGCTATTCGGCTATTCGGTGTGGCTGAACTTCGTGGCGAAACGGATTCGTTCGGGCTTCGATGGCCATCGATCTCTTCCGTTAGCGATTCTAAATTTTTATAAATAAAATTTTCAGAACGATCATGAAAAATGGAGCATGTTTCGTTTTTACGACAACCTCTGAATTGATGTAGTTTTCGAGAGAATTGCGTTTGGAATTTGAATTTGTGTTCATGTTTTCGTTGTAATACACAAAATTTTTGAATCCAAGCATGAAACAATTAACTTGACCCTGATTCAGGGAATGGAGCTGGTGTATTGACGCGAAAATCGAAAATTTGATTTTTGAGTAAAAATTCGATTTCTGAGGGGGTCACCCACGTGAAAAATTTTTTTGGAAATGACACTTCTATGGGTAAAAATATACGGGAAATCTAAATTTGATATTTTCGAAGCGAAAAATCGCTTCCCTGATTCAGGGAAGGCTAGTGTATTGAAGCAAAATTACAGTTTTACGACTTTTCGCTTCAATACACAAGCCTTCCCTGAATCAGAAAAGCATTTTTTCGCTTCAAAAATGTCAAATTCGAATTCTCCGCATGTTTTTACCTATAGAAGTGTCATTTCCAGAAAAAATTTTTTCACCTGGGTGACCCCTCCCCTATTGTGTTAGTAGCTCCCAATTTGGATTAACCTCTTACAAAATGGCAAGCGAAAAATTGGCTTTTGATTGTCTCTGATGAGCATATTATTAAAAGGGATTAACTTGTTCGATGTCCGCGCCTAAATCCGTGTCAATCCAATTTTACGGCGAGAGAGAGAGGGGGAGAAATGAGCCCACTCTTCCGTGACTCTTTCTCTAGTGTCCCCCCTCTCTTTCCACTCACACGTGTGTACAAACGC
>OZJO01001168.1:0-11663 GCA_900406225.1 Acrobeloides nanus | reverse complement strand
ATCACCATATGTGGGGCTTAACAATGAAAAAAGTCAAAATTACAGATCTCATGTCATCTTCAACTGAATTGAATTTTTTATAATTTGCAATTAAAACATACTGAAAAATATATAGGGTGTGTCAAAAAGTGATTTTTTGAAACTCGAAAATGTATTGTTCTAAAAATGACCCCTCTTTGGGTAATTTTATCGGGGAATCGATTGCGCACATTCCCGAATCCTGGGAATATGCGCAATCTAAAAATGCTTAACTGACACTGAATAAGGGAAAAATTGAGTTTTTGAAGCGAAAATGGTCATTGTCGTATTTTCAAAAACCCAATTTTTTAATTGAATCAGGTTTAGGGAAGTATTTTTAGGGTTCGAGAACGAGCTCAGTTGATATCTCGTATAAACTTTCCCCTTAGAAAAATAAATGTCCGTTTCCCAAAAATTCACTTTTTTGGTACACCCTGTACAAATAAATTATTGTTCAGGTAAAAATAAAGCACTTCAATTTTTTGGAAAATATTTTTGCAGCGTGCACGGAAATTTCCCGATACACAGTCCTCCATTCAAAGCATCAAATAAGGAGCCAAATATTTTTTGCAAAAAAAACCACTCGTTTATATACTAAAGTTGGTCAATGGGTTATGGAAAACAAATAAAAGTATTGGTGCACGAATAAAGTGAATTGTTTGATGATCATCTTAAAATAAATGCAACCAAATAAATGTGATTATTTTGAATTTAGATGGAATTTGTTTTTATCGATAAATTTTTTTATTTTATTTTTTGAAAATACCTAAAAAAAAAAATATTTATAATGTCAACGTATTCTTTAATTACAAGGTGAGACCGAATTTTTGCGATTTTTCAAAAAATTTCAAGAGCTTTAATTTTCATAAAAATGACCATATAGGGGGTTTTTCTATGCGAGTCATCGATTGTGCGCATTTCCAAGCTCTGAACATGCTTCCTTGACCATGAATTAGCCTATTTTCGCATTGAATTTTTGCATTTTTCGCAGAAATAGGCTAATTTAGGGTCAAGAACGCGTTTTTAAGATTCGACGATGCGCGCAATCGATTTCTCGCATAGAAAACCCCATATAGGGTTATTTTATGAAAATTAAAGAACTTGGAATTTTTTGAAAAAATCACAAGAATCCGGTTTTTTGCGCCACCCTTATATAAATGACTAGTTGAGCTGCAGCGGCCTGTAGTCAGCTATAGATAGAGTTAGAGTTGTATTTAAAGTAAATGAAAGTTTGAGTAAAAGTTCATCTTATTCTCTCCTCCAGTCGATCTCACTTAGTACTACCTCGAGTCGATGTCACTTATGTTCTCTCCAGAATTAATCTCATTTGAGTTTTCCCCCAAGTTGATCTACTTCGTTCTCTCTCAAGACGATCTCATTTGAGTCCCCCCCCCCCAGTCGATCTTAATTGAGTCACCCCCTTTCCAGTAAGTACATGCCAAAATAGAAAAAGTGACAAACATCATGCCAAAACGTGGCATTTATGTAAAATTTTTTTGGGTGAAAATCGAAATTTTTGCTCAAAATTTGAATTTTTTTCTCAAAAATCAAATTTTTTGCTCAAATAAAATTTTGGTTGAAAATCAAATTTTTGCTCAAAAATCGAAATTTTGTTCAAAAATTGAATTTTTTTCAAAATCGAATTTTGCTCAAAAATCGAGTTTTTGATCAAAAATTTAATTTTTTACTCAAAATCGAATTTTAGTTGAAAATCGAAATTTTTGCTCAAAAATAGAAATTTTGGTTGAAAAATTGAATTTTTTTGCTCTAAAATCAAATTTTTACTCAAAATTTATTGAAATTATCGGTCCTAATGAATTTAATCTTTTCTTTAAAAAATGTCCAACAACGGGGCAAAAAATCCAAAAAACGTGGCAGCGTGGCAAAAAGTCCAAAAACGTGGCAAATGCCACGTTTTCGTGGCAATGTAACATCCCTACCTCCAGTCGATCTCTTTTTATTTCTCCACCCCCAATCGATTTCACTTGAGTTTTCCCCACTCGACCTTCCTTGAGTTTCCTTAGCAAGTCGGTGAGTTATAAAAGAAAGATGAAAAAAAGATGTTGATTTGTAAAATTCGATGGAGCGCTTTGAAATTACTAGAAATTTGAGCATTCTAAAATTCTAAAGTTGGAGTGCTGTAAAATTGGTAAAATTAAAAAGTTGGAAATTTTTCAATTTTGGTAATTTTTAAAACCAACAAATATGAGGAGTTGGAAAAAGTTTTTGATGCCCGTCCCCCTTTGGAGTATGAGGAACGCTTAAAAAATTAGGATTTTGCATTCGTTGGAGTCGGAGTTACAATCGGGACAGACAAAGATTTGTAGTCTTAATTATAAGAGAATAGATTTGTGATTTGTGGATGACCTTCACTATGTTTGTCATTTTTTTATCCGCCTCATAAAAAAATATTCGACAACTATACCATCCATTTTTTGCTTGACTAAACCGAAGTTTGCATTATTTTATGCGACACGACGTCGTTTACCATCATAATTGAACTAAATTTTTCAATTAGTACAAATTAATTCATTTCTTCCATACGCCACCTTGACCTAATTGGTTTACCCGTGTTCTTTTACGCGTGTACAAATTAATCATCAACATTGTCTTTAATGTGAAATTTCAGAGTAAAAACTTAATATATAAACTTGATCTTCTAAACTTTTAATATGATTTTGAACATGTTGACCCGATTTTTTCTTATTTGCTTTTACTTGAAGTCCTGTTTGATCAGTAATATTGTCATGTCGTCACAATGTAATTAAATTTTTATTTAAATTTTAGGCTATAGAGAAATCTTCTTGGCGAAATGATATGAACTTTTCTATTTTTAACCTAGAATTATTATGCCTAATTTTTGGAGTTTTCGCTACAAATATTGTTTTGACTAAGCCGCTTGAGAAATTATTAGAAGATGAATTATTTCCAACGACAAAGATTATAGAGCTGCCACCTGGGCATTTCCCAGAACCAAATTGTCATTATACAGTTCATTTTGATGCTCGAACTGGGCCCAAGGTTTCGAGGTATGAAAAAATTAGAGAAAAAAATGTAAAAATCGATATGTTTTAAATAAAAATTTATTTTAATCTCATCAAAAATCATGGAGGGTCCATTGGTGTTTTTTTCGACTTTCGGACGATTTCAAAGAAGATGGGCGTTTGCCCATTTGCTCCTCTACTATAGTCTGTTTCACAAGAGTAAGAGAAAAAGCTGATGCTCCGTGCAGTGAATAAGTAGCCACCTGTCCGATCTGGCAAATTAAACAACGTTGGGCCCACAGGTTCGATCTCGTTAGGGTAAAAACTTTTGATTTTCAAAAAAAATTTTACCCTATTGTTTGTAAAAATTTTTTTGAAAATCAAAAGTTTTTACCTTAACTGGATCAAACCTGCGGGCCCAACGTTGCTTAAGTTGCTAGATTGGACAGCGGCTTCCTTATCCACCAGTAGGGATTCCATATGTAAATCTCTGAATAGTGCCAAAAAACGTTAAAAATACTGTCAAAATAGTGCCAAAAATTGTTCAAAATAGTGTCAAGCATTTTTGGCAAAAATGACTAAAAAATGCCACTTTGGGCAAAAATTTTTTGATGATTTTTTCGAAATTACATCCCCGGTTTCGTAAAATCGGAACACTGTAATGAATGCCGGACAGTTGGTCGACCGGACAGCTGGTCGACTCGGGCCAAAGCCTAAGACCTAAGCCTAAGGCACCCTGTCCGGTCGACCAACTGTCCAGTCGGCCAAGTGTCCGGTCGACCAATTGTTCGGGTCGACCAAGTGTCCGAGTCGACCAACTGTCCGACAACGCACTGTAATTATGATTTCGATTTCGACTTTTCCGATTTCACGAATCATTATTATCCACTGCACTATGGAGCGTCAATTTTTTCTTTACTCTCGTTAAACAGACTATAGACACGATGACTAAAATTTCCAAAAAATAGGGACACCACCAAAAACGCTATAAAATAGGCCCGAAACTTTTTCTAATGGTTTTCTATGCAAAAAATCGATTACCGTTATTTTTCTGTGGAAAGTTCCGGAAGTGGGAATTCCAGGAACCTGTTGCAATTCATGGGAAGTGGAAAATTGCCAAATTATAACTGAAAAATTCACTTGCCACTTTCCGTTTTTTTCGTAGAAGGTAGAAAGTTCAATGTTTTTACTTCCACTTTCTACTTTTCATGAATTGCAACAGGCCCCAAAATTCTATTTGTTGGGGTTTCTTCTGGGATTTTGACCAAGAAACAATTTTAAGAAAAGTTAATATCGGCGATCTACTTTATCACAAATGGAAATGCGACTATGGTACACCAAAAGCCGCGGATCTTTATTGCCTAATGGTTTATAATTGCACTGTTTCTTCTCAACAGCATAATAAAGCAATTCTCGAAAATGTCGTAGAAATTATTGATGAATTTGGATGCTCGTTATACCCTACACTTCTACCACAGATTTCTTATATTGATGATTTAGAAGCTGGTCTTCCTTCGAATGCGTTTGCTTTAGATTTTGATCAGGTAAAAAAATAAGCTTTTTTTAAAAAAAAGTTTTCAGCTTGCTATTTATTTCAAATGTCATGTGAAACTTTTATTAAAACTCAATGGAATTTGTAGAAGGCCCAGATGCTTATCTGAAAGCTTGATTCACGATCATCAATTATAGAATTCAAATTAAATAGTTGAAATGTTGGCGTGGTGACAGTTGAGGACGAGCACTTGAGGATGAGACATTTGAGGATGACTATTTAATACGGCCATTTGTGAACGGGGCATTTTAGGATGGAACATTTGAGGAACAAAAGTTGGGGTATGTTTTTTAGACCCTAAATAGCACCATCCTCAAATGTCCCGTTCACAAATGGCCGTCCTCAAATGTCCCGTCCTCAAATGTCCATTCTCAAGTGCCCGTTCTCAACTGCCGCCACGCCGAATTGTTTCATAAATTTTTTTAAGCCCCAAAATTTATTGATTTTTTTGTTTTACAAATTAGTACAAATTAATAAAAGACTAACAATTATTTACATAAAAATTTCATATACAGATGTCCCAAAAAATGGCACTTTTGCGATTTTTTCAAGTTTTTTAAATTTTAACCAAAATAACTCTATAGGGGATTTTCTATGCGAGAAATCGACTGCGCGCATTGCCATTCCTTGAAAAGCTTCCCTGATCCTGATTCAGGAAAGAGATGTGTGAATTGAAGCGAAAATAAGCTAATACAGATTCAAGGAAGCGTTTTTAAGGTCCGAAAATGTGCGCTACGATTTCTCGCATAGAAAACCCCCTATAGAGTTATTGGTGAAAATTTGAAAAATAGCCTAAAAATCGCAAAAGTGCTATTTTTGGGGGCACCATATAAAAGCTTAAGATTTTAATTTATACTTCAACCTTTCCGAATAAATGATTTCCAGGTGCCTTTTTGTCTTTGGACCAGAAGAACTCGAAGAAAAGTTTTTCCCATTTTTGTGGAGTAATTTTATCAATAGGTTTGCCATTTTCCTAAAAATTGAGTATGTTGTACAGGGTATGCGGAAATTATCAGACCTCTCCCCATTCGCAATTTAGGATATTTTTTGTTATAACTTTTGATAGGAACATCTATACACCATGATCTTGATGCCATTTTAAAGCTTAGAACGTGAGTTTTAAAATGACACCAAGATCACGATGAGTTGATGTTCCTATCAAAAGTTATGGCAAAAAGTACCCTAAATTGTAGATAGGGGGAGGGGGTCTGATAATTTCCGCATACCCTGTATACATAGATTTTCAAGTATGGACTAGTGATGTTCAAGCATCAAAAAGTGTCAAATTTGACACTAGAAGGCGTCAAATTTGACCCTATACTTATAAATATGCGAATTTTGAGTGCAATATAAATTATATTGAGCCCAAAATCCGTATATTTATAAGTATAGTGTCAAAATTAGCACCTTCTAGTGTCAAATTTGACACTTTTTGACGCTTGAGCATCACTAGTATGGACACAAAAGTTTACCATGGCAAAAAGTTTGAACGCTTCATGGCATTTTGAAGTGCTATATCCATAGGCTGACATACCATCAGTGTATTCAGCAACATCGATCACTCCATCGGCTAAAAAATTTTAAATAGTTTGTTTAATACAGGAGGGTCCCTTGTGGTTGAGAGTTTTTGACTACAGGATCTAAGGAGACTTACTCTTACTTTGCATATCTGCACTAGGATCGATGGCTAGAAAGAAGAATCCGCTAAAGGTAGTAACGACGCTAGGGGTCCGCTGGTCCCTTGGACCCAGTGGCTGTTTTCATTTTGAGAGAACAGAAAAAACCCTAAAAGCCTCATTTTTCTATCAAATTTTGGCCAAAAATACCATTTTTCTTAAGAAATTTTCGGTTTTGGGGAACACCCTTCTCTACCCCTTGGATTGGCCACTGCTTGGACCCCTTCCCAAAAACAACCGCTAACTTACCAGCAACATCAAAAAGTTTGAACATAAATTTGTTATAGTCATCAAACCATTTTGGTTCAGTTCNTTGGCCACTGCTTGGACCCCTTCCCAAAAACAACCGCTAACTTACCAGCAACATCAAAAAGTTTGAACATAAATTTGTTATAGTCATCAAACCATTTTGGTTCAGTTCTATTCTTGATGTCAACTGGCTTGAGCAGATTGATCCATTCATCAATCGAAATTTGCTCATTTTTGTCTGAATCTGCCGCACGACACAAGCCTTTCCACAACGCTTCCATCGTTTTATGAGCAAATTCATTTTGGGCTGATTCTTTGCCATAAATGTCTCGGACTTGCTAAACATTGGATTTGCATGTAAAATCTTTTAAAGTTTTTTGGAATTTGGTCTTTATCTAGAGTCTTTAAAAACATACTCTGATAACTTTATAAAAATCGTGCCATTCAAGTTCATGTGTAGCATCTTGGTCTAAAATAATGAATATTTTTTAAATAAAAATTTCTTAAATTTACCAAAAAACATGTCAAAGGCTCGAACCCATTTTTGTATTAAAAATTTGTCAACATCCGGGTGTTTTTCAGCCAACTTTTCAACCGAAAAATGATCTTTTGCCTAAATGGTAAAATTTTATGTAAAGGATTTAGACCATAGAAGTAGGTTGAGGTCAGGGCCGTATCTAGGAGGCATCGGGGGCATATGTCTCCCCTCAAATCCAAAAAATAAAATCGTACAGCCTGNGTAAAGGATTTAGACCATAGAAGTAGGTTGAGGTCAGGGCCGTATCTAGGAGGCATCGGGGGCATATGTCTCCCCTCAAATCCAAAAAATAAAATCGTACAGCCTGTGAGCGGCCCTAAAGTTTTTTGCGAGAGGGGTTATTTTGGCCTGTAGTGCCGACCTGCACGTACTACAGGGTATTTTGTACAAAAAGCATAGAACCTGGAGGTACTACTACATTCGAGTGTTGCTTAGAGATTCCTTACTTCTCCCCTCGGAAGTAGGAAAACTCAGAGGTGTAGCCAGGAATTTGATTTTTTGGTTTTTTTGGATTTTCATTGGTGGCCTTTTTGGGCCACCAATGAACCTAAGCAAAAACCTCATTTTTCTATGGAAATTCACATTTTTGTAAATTTTGGCCAAAAATATCATTTTTCTTAAGCAATTTTCAGTTTTAGAAGCCTGGCCTTCTGACCCTCCCCCTCCTATCCACGCCACTACCTCCACGTGCCTCAAATTGGAGGGGATGTACACGCATGGCAGGAAGCGATGAGCAAAAATATTTTCAAAGTTGATACAGCCCTTAATTTTCTGAAAATTAGACTTACCATTATTTTATTTCGTAAAAAAATCTGATCACGAGTCAATTTTTCAATCCAAACAATAACTAAAAATATTCAACCACCCCCTCCATTTTTATATCTTTAGCTTATTACGTCAATTTCTTTGAAAATCCCGCCCAGGTAAGCAGATTGTTGATCCTTTGAATTTATCATAGGATCTATCTATATTAAACAGCCCATTTGTCATTAAATTTTTGCTTGTTTTGATGCCTAAGGTGCATTCTTTGCTGCAAAAACGTGAACAACATGAACAACTGTTCTGAATTTTCGGCAAAATCATTCAAAATAAAGAGTGTATTTTTAACTCAAAACAACAATTTGTCCAAATAGCTGAATCTTTTGATTCTTATGCTCATCATAGATCAATTTGGCAATAGTATTGAGCTGAATATTTGAGGCCTCACCATAGATTGTGCCTTAAAGGACCAGTCCAGTCGGAAAAAAGTTGTCATTTTTGTTGATACAGTGAACGCTCGTTAATCGGGCCACCCTTTAAAGGGGGGAGGTGAGCACTTTCAGCAGCACTTCCAAAAAATTTTTTTTGAATTTTTGCAAAAATGATTTTTCTAGAGGTAATTTTATGCGAAAAATCGATTGCACGCATCCTCGAAGCTTGAAAATGCTTCCTTGACCCTGATTCAGGGAAAAATTGGGTTTTAGAAGCGAAAATTGTCATTTTTTGCAATTTTTCCCTGAATCAGGATCAAGGAAGCATTTTCAAGCTTCGAGGATGCACGCAATCGATTTTTCGCATAAAATTACCCCTAGAAAAGTCATTTTTGCAAAAATTAAAAAAAATTTTTTCGGAAGTGCTGCTGAAAGTGCTTACCTTCCCCTTTAAAGGGTGGCCCGATTAACGAGCGTTCACTGTATTCGGAAAGTTCATGAAAAATGGAGCATTTTTTGTTTCTACCGTAAATTCTGAATCGTTGTTGTTTTCGAGATAATTGTATATGAAGTTGGCGATTTGAAATTTTGTGTATTACAACGAAAACATGTACCTGATAGTTTTTCCCTTCGGGTGCAAGTTTTCGTTGTAATACACAAAATTTCAAATCGCAAACTTCATACATAATTATCTCAAAAACGACAACAATTCAGACCATATCATAACAATAAAAAATGCTCCATTTTTCATGGACTTTTCGAGTATATAACTTGTTTCATAACGTTTTTCCGAATGGATTATTCCTTTAAAGGGAAAAATTTTTTCCAAAATCTTGTTTTTTTTCAAAATTTTTTCATTTTTTCAATATGCTTGAATATAGCCTGAAAAAGCAAATTTATTTCGGTGGGAACGGGGATCGAACCTGCGCCTTTCCGACTGCAAAACTAACGCTTTACCAACTGCGCAATGAAGGCATATTGGAAATGGGTTTTCATTTCTGACCAAATACCTAAGCTAAAAAGGCAAAATGAAAAATTGAATTTTTAATTTTTTCCAGAGGGGATATCCCCATAATTTTGGTGTCGTTTTTCTTCTCTCGCCGAGCTCTTTTCAGATTCAGGGAAGCCGTGGGATTATTGAAACGAAAATGAAAACAAATCGAATTTTATCCGGAAAAATGGCTATCCTGACTAATTTTCTGTGAAGAATTAACTGTGCGCATTTTTGATAGGTGAAAACGCTTCTCTAACCCTGGTTCAGGGAAGCCGTGGGTTTATTGAAGCGATAATGAAATCGAATTTTATCCGGAAAAACGACTTTTATTTTGCGAGGATTCGATTGCGAGCATTTTTCGAAAAAAATATTCCTGACCCTGATTCATGAAAGCCATGGTGTAATGAATTTTTTTTGACTATCCTGAACATTTTCATGAAAAGTATTCGTTTTCATGCTCTGGGAATGCGTGCAATCGATCTCTCGCATAAAAATACCCCTAAAATGCTTGATTTTGAAAAAAATTTTTAGACTTCAGAACGTTGTCATTTGCGATCGTTAATCCGAAGTAGTACCGAATGTTTAAAGAATAATAATAAATTTTTTCATATAGAAAATTTCTGCATATTATGATAATAAAATAGTTTATAATGACAATGTAAAATTTGTGTGAAATATCGGCGCTGCGACAGGTGAGGACGGGCATTTGAGCACGCGACATTTGAGGACGGTCTTTTGAAGACGCGACACTTGAGGACGAGACATTGAAAATTTCAACGAATCCGCATTTTTTTAAACAATATTGTTTATTTTAAAATTTCAAAATAAATCCTCAAAGGTCACGTCCTCAAATGCCTGTCCTCAAATATCCGTCCTCAAATGTCGCATCCTCAAATATCCGTCCTCAAAAGACCATCCTCAAGTGTCGCGTCCTCAAATGCCCGTCCTCACCTGTCGCAGCGCCAAAAAATCCATATTACAGAGTGTTCCAAAAACAATTTTTCGATTTTTGGTCAATTTTTTCAACAATTTTCAAGCTTTTTAATCTTGACCAAAATAGCCTTATGGGGGATATTCGAGAAATCGATTGCGCGCATTCCTGGATCTTGAAAACGCTTCCCTGACCCTGATTCAGGGAAAAGATGCATGTATTGAAGCAAATATATGATCAGATAAACGTTTTAAAGGTTCGGCAATACGTGCAATTTGATTTCTTGCATAGAAAAACACCCTATAGTGTTATTTTGGTGAAAATTAAAAAACTTGAGAAATTTTGAAAAAATCGACCAAAAATTGCCTTTTTTGGGGACACCCTGCACAATTTTCTTATATATGTATATTTCTAGAAATTGATTCCACATAAACAACATTCCGTTTTACCAGACTTCTAAACATAAGCACCGCTTCATTTCTCATTGATTTATTGACAAAAATATAAGTAAACACTGAGGAACCTAAGTTATCATATATGATCGTTGAATAAAAAGTTTGGGACTCCTCAAAAAATGCCTATTTTACAGCTAGAAGACTTCTACTAAAGCTCCAGAGGATCTACAAAACACTGTTGTTGTTCCTCTGAAACAGCTGAGTCCTCTGGAGCTTCAGGAGAGTCTATGGCTGTAAAAGATGCTTGGGGGGGGGGAGAAAGGGGTCCCAAATCTTTTAATTCAGGCGATCTTATACTGTAAAAAATTTTGATGCTGAAAAGGTCCCTTCTTATAAACAAAACATTAGGAAAATTTAAAAACATACCATGACAAGCTTGCCATAAAGAGTGAGTAAAGACTCGATAAATGGGTGAGACCTCAAATAATTGCATGTACACAAATACCAGCGATGCTATTACAAAAAGCTCAGAAATAAATATTAATTGAACAATAATCTTAAAAAAATTAGTAAATTAATACTAAACATTTTTTAAAATAAAATACCTGTTTGTGTTCTGTGCTAATTGTTTCATTTACTCCTCTTGTTTTCTTAACCAATATAACACAAAGAATTACATAAAGTATTGGAAAAATGATTGCTATAGCAAAATTGTGATAATAGATAAACAAGTTGAGGTACTAAAAAAATTATGTATAGCTCATCAATTGGTCTGTGTCATACGATTTAGTGGACCCCAGGGGCCAATCCTAGGGGACCACTAAGAGTTTTCATGGTTGAGATTGTCTTCATGGGTGTAGGGTGTCTACTAGATCTACAGGGTTCGTAAAAAGTTCTGTCTCAATAATATAGGCCGAAAAACGGCAAAAACATACAAATCAATTATCAAAATAAAGTTTAATTTAAGAATAAGCAACAACAGACAATTTTTAACCCTGTAGTACCTTTTTCATGTACAGTTGAACCCCGATTTAGTGGCTCTCAGAGATGGATCCTAGGGGACCACTAAATCAAAGAAGTTAGTAAATCGGGGAGGGAAGCACTAAATCGAGGCTTGACTGTATGATATGTAGAAT
>OZJO01001166.1:18221-36684 GCA_900406225.1 Acrobeloides nanus | reverse complement strand
TCGATTCCCCGCCTAGAAAAACCTAAGAATCGACGGTCTTCTCATAAAAATCCGAAAATGTTTGATTTTCGCTTCAAAACACCGATTCCTTCCCTGAATCAGGGTCAAGGAAGCGTTTTCAAGGTTCGGGAATGCGCGCAATCAATTCCTCACATAAAATTACCCCTAAAGGGTCACTTGTTAAAAAACTTTTATACTCGACCCTACTTTAGACCCCCCTTAATGCCGATCGCTTTAGCCATTCGGCCATGGGTCAAAACCCCCCATGATATGGTACTCGTTTTGAAGTGCTCGGTGAGCTGAGTCAATTAGCGACATCTCTTCTTTAATTTTGATCCTTACCTGCACTTTTTTCCTCTTTGGTACGAGTCCCTTGGGTCCTGGTGTCCAAAAAAGTGTATCCCTTCCGGAGTTTAGGCTTAAGTCATACATTATTTTAATTATTTACTATAGACAAGAGCACCATGAATATAAAACTGAGTTGTCAATTGATTCTCATCCTTTCCAACATACCACCACTTTCTAATATACCAACTGATCCATTGTTTTAAAAAACAGACCCGCTAGAACACAAAATTTCGACCTCCGAGGAATCCTAAATAGTGATAAGTCTATAGCTGAACCAGAATTCAGTGCGAGCGTCTGGCGTTCTATCCACTTGACCATGCTGTATCCAACTTATTCTAACCAGACGCTGAAACAGACTATAAAAGAACCTTAGTTTGTGGTCCGCACGCTGGGAGATCACGACATAGCATTGGAGAATTATATAAATTTATTAACAAGTAACAAATGCATACATATTTAAAAAATGAAAATGAAAAAAGAGTTCAAATTAACCAGAAGAACAAAATCCACAAGTGGCCTTGCAAAATGATTTCATATGAGAATAATATAGACTAGTACGTGCACAATAGCCGAGACTTCGCCAATATTTACAGTTGTATTCTTCATCCACATCATTACAAACCCACGCTGGATCAGTTGCCGAAGCTCCCCACCACGATTGTGCGTCAAATGCGCACGTGGTGGCCCCACGATGGAGCTTAAAAAAGCCTTCATCTGCCCAATCCGCACCCCAAGAGTTCTTGATCAGCCAATAAGGGTATCCGGTAGTATTTTCCACTCCATATCCGACCACTGTCACGGCATGTCCGTTCACAGCAGTTTCACATTCGTATGGGGATGGGTAATAGACATCGGTTGTGTTTTTCTTAATATAATAAAACGAATTTGGAACGTAAAAGGCTGAAAAATTAGATTTACATGGTGCCCAAAAAATGGCACTTTTCGTGATTTTTACATGAATTTGGGACTCGAAATTTTTTTTATACTAACAATGACTATATACCGAAAGAGAGCTCCGTAGGGCACTGGCACGAAATTTGAAAATTTTTTGAAAAAATAAAAAATTTTGGCCGAAGACGCTCGGTCTCCCAGTTCTTTCATGTAAAAATCAAGAAAGTGCCATTGTTTGGCACCCTGTATAATAGCAACTTACTGTATATAAGGGCACCACGAGTACTAAGATAAGTTAACAATCGAGTTTCGTCATCTCCAGCATAAAACCAATCGGCAATGAAAGTTTTCGGAGTTGCATTATGGCAGCGACTTTGATTTGCTTTATAAGAGTAAGCAGCTTCCGAGGCAATGCCAAAAGATTTGACATAATCCAAAGCATATGGAGGCCAACCACCCGCGCATCCCTTGGCATTCGCAACACAGTCCACAAGATTTTGCTCAGAAAGATCAAGAAGAGAATTATTTTTGATGGCCCAGGCTGTTTCCAAGACGCCAACAGCAGCGAATGCCCAACAAGAGCCGCAACCTAAAAATCTTTCATCTTAAATGAAAGCAAGTTTAGGAACCCACGTCCTTGATTTTTCACCGGTGTGATTTTGTTATGCTCTCGCCAACTAAAGCTCGAGGGAATTGATCGTTTGACTCGGCTAGAGGGTAAAGGTATAGGAATGTTAGATCCTTGTGGAGGACTACTGCGAACACCAGCTAACTGAAATATAACTAGATGAAAAATTTACAAAAATGAAGATTACCAATTCTCGCTCTTCTTTCGACCAATCCATGAATTTATTCATACCGAAAATATTCGAGTCTTTATATAGCTGTTTGATTTTGAGTAATTCTTTAAAGTTTCGAACGAAGTTTTCAAAACGAGTCCGAAGTTCAGATGGTTTGAAGTTCCTCTTGAATCTATAAAGGGCTTATAAAAAACGGGCAATTTTTGTGATTTTTTGGGACCAGAAAATTTATTTTTTCTTCATAACGGAAATTTTTCACAAATAGTGATGTTCTACAAGATTATCCGTTGTGATTTCATGAACAATTTTGTAGAATATCACTTTTGTAAAAAAAATTTGGGGTACTCCTGAAAAATTTTAAAAAATAGGGGGTTACCGTAAAATAAAATTGAAAAAATTCGATTTTCAAAAAAGTTCTCCAAATCGGCTTATTTTGTACTTGACTATGGGGAGCAGGATGCCGGCTATGGGGAGCACAATGCCGGCGCTATTTTTCACTTTTTACTTAGGAGTTACTCTCTACATAGAGGAGGTAACCTCTTAAGGGGGTCAAAAATTCAATTTTACAAAAAGTGCTCTAAATTGCCTAATTTTTGTACTCGAGGATTTTTCGACTATGGGGAGCACGATGACGGCGCTAATTTTAAATTTTACCTTAGGGGTACCCCCTACATAGGGGGTAACCCCCCTACGATGATCAAAAATTCAATTTTCCAAAAGTGCTTCAAATTGGCATATTTTTTGTACCAGCGTTTCCGATTATAGAGAGCACGATCCGAGCCAAAGGTGAGGTGATTGCGATAACAAATTAGGGTGCTGTGACTCATTTTCCCATCTTGTTTACCTGCTTTTTATCACTAGCGCTCGAAGCAATAAAATTGATTAAACAAGCCTTTAAAAAATAGGTACATTTTGTGTAAAAATGATATTTTTGAAAAATTAAAAAATCATAAGGGAAGACATTTACGAAATTTTTGGTCAGCCTTCGGCCGATAAAAACATAAGGGAAACTTGTTTAAACATACTCTTGAATAAATGTTTGAAACTCTTTGAAATACTCGTGTTTGGAAAGCTCCGCTTCGATTTTGTGGATTTCAGATGTGATCTCGGCTTTAAAATCTGTGTCTTCAAAATAATGCCAAAGTTGTCTGAAAAAACACTAATGTAATTTCTTCATGAAACATTTGGTCTGAAAGGTTGTGTGGTTTTACCCTGATTCAGGGAAAGTTGAGTATTGAAACGAAAGTTTCACAAAAATTATTCAAAAAATTTTTGAACTAACAAGGGAAGGAGTGATAGTGCTACTCTGGGATTTTTTTCGGAGCTCTCTTTCGGTATATAAACTTTGGTTGGAGCTATCTTACTCGTCTAATCTTTTCTCCAGGTAGTGATTTACACTGGGTTCGGTTTCTATAGGAAGTACCCCTAGGGGGTCGGCTAGGCTTAGGTTTTATTTTTTCTAAAAAATTTTGATTTTTTAAGCTCTATGGTCTTCTTGAAGATTTATTTTATAAATTTTTCTGATTCCGTGGGAAGAAATTTTTTAGCTTTGGTTGGAGGAAAAATCAGGGCGCTCAAAAATAGTTTTTCCACAATGTTCAAAATGGGTGTTTTTGAAATTTTCAATTTTTTGTGCTCTTGATTTTTCACCGTTTTGATAACATTTAAAAAATTACCTCTTTATCCCTGGATTTACAACACATAGTGCAACAATGGTAAAAATCAAAATGCATGCAATTATTAAAATGTTGCGGACCAAATGGGTTTCTTTTTTTCTAAAAAATTTTGATTTTTTAAGCTCTATGGTCTTCTTGAAGATTTCACTTCGTGGAGGCATTTTACAGCACCCCTAACAACAATGGGAAGATGAACCCTATACATTATATTACACTAATTGGAAATAAGGAAGAATCACTTGGCGGCTCGATAGCGCAGGCGGTTAGGAAGTCTATTTGAGGGAATAACAGATTAATTTAGGTACTACCTTCGTTCAAGTTCGCGCTTCCAAGTTCAAATTTTTCTATGCTACAGAGGCTTATTTTTAGGAAATTATTTCGGTTCCAGAACCCTATCATTTTGGCCCTAAGAGTAGTACCAAACATGACATTTTTTCAACGAAAATCGTCAAAAATGACTATTTTGGCCAAAAAATGCCATTTTAAAGTTAACTAGCAAAATTATAACTAGCAGGAATCAAAATTTTCTTGCATCGCTAGGGGGAACTTCACTCTAGGGGGAGTGGGATGTGTGATCACGCCTCTTAGGATCGACATAACAGCTGGATAAGTGAGAGAACTCCTTAAAATCTATCTTCCAAGAATTACCTTTTCAACCTTTTTTTCAGTTCTTTTTGTGCAGGATAATTAAAAGGGATATAAGCAACTTCCTTTGATGGCTTGTTTTTAGCAACAGTTGTATATAAATTTTTTGTAATATCCATTTTGAGGTCTTAAATTTTTAAAATAGAAATGTATGGAATTATAGTTGAAGCGTCGCTTCAACTATAGTTCCATAAAAAATTGGCTCATAAAATATGTTATTCGTCTCCTCCACAAAAAAAATGTTTCGAAATTTTTTTGCTCAAAAATAGTGATAAGCCTATAACTGAATCAAAATAACAAAATTTGATGGCATAATCAGTTCTATAGAAAGCCAAATTATAAGACCTTATCAATGATCATTTGACAAACAAGAGAGTTATGAAACAAGACATTAATTGAAAGTAATCCGCTATTATTCAAGTTGAAAGTAATCCGTTATTATGCAAGTTGAAGTAATTTTTTCGTCATTTACGAGGTTGTAGCCGTCCAAAACTTTGGGCTGGTGGCGATTGGGAATTGAACTATGCATATACCTGCATTTATTATCACCTGAGCCCTTAGGCATTGAGCCATCCAGCCAATGGATGAAGCCTCTTCCTTTAGCCAAGTCATTACTTCGTAGATGCATATCGGCCTGCACTATTTCACCAGTTACAGACTCATGTGGGCATATGTCATCGGGTCGAATGAGTGAGTCATTCGGGATGGCTTATTTCTGTAGTTATAAATTTTTTCGATAAGTGATTATGGCATAACTAGATTTGTTTAAACTTTTTTAACCCAGCATTGAAAGCAGTTATCAGTGATTAAGAGGCAATATCTCGAAAAATTGCACAAGAATTGCAAATTTTATTATTAAAATTTTTTGAATTTACGTCCAAAAAATTACGTGCTGAAATTGGATCATACACTAATAGACCAGTTGAATATATCTGCTTTTATAGTAAAAATTTCTATCTATGCTTAACAAATGATACTCTTAATGTAGGCCTCCCAAGAGAGGGGAGACTAAAAGAAAGCCTATCTAGCCTCTTTTAGTTCCCCTCCCTACTCCCTAAAAATCACCTGGAGTTAGTTCGAGACTACCTAATAAAATCCTTTTTTAGCACCTGATGGGCGGATTAAGAAAATTTAGCCGAGGATCAAGATATGGAAGTGAAACTTCTATACGCTGTACAATTAAGTCGTACAATTGACTTAATTATCTGTGAATAATAAATTTTTTCATTTTAATAAAATTTGTTGCTAGGATTTGTAGCTTACTTTAAATTATGAACAATAAAAAATAAGTTAAAAATTTGTTTGGACATTTAAATTTTGATTGGACGGTTAAAAAATTATTGGACGGTTAAAAAGTCGATTGGACGGTTAAAAATAGATTGGACGGCCAAAGTATAATAGAGCCCTTTTTTCATCCATACCAATACGTTTTGTGAATTTCACTATTTTTTCTATATTCATCAATTTCATCATCAAAATTCATCATTTTATCTTGAGTCATAATATCAGTTGTTGTTAAAAAAATATTTTTAATTTTGACTCATGTGGACATATGTCTTCGGATCGAACGAGTGAGTCATTCGAAATTGCTTATTTCTGTAGCTAAAACTTTTCCGATGAGTGATTATAACATAATTAGAGTTGTTTAAACTTTTTTTAGCCCAGCATTGAAAGAAGTTAGTTGTGATTAAGAGGCAATATCTCGGGAAATGAGGCAATATCTTGGAAAATCGCACAAGGGGTGGGACTACGCCAAAAAGTGTTGCTACAAATTTGAAGTCTATTTTATTTTTAAGTACCTAGTGAGTGATTAACAAAAACATGTAAGTTAGGTCCTGCGCCTTTATAATTGTGGGGAAGTATAAACTTGTGGAGAACTCGATGTGTCATTTTGGCGAAAATCGACATCCAGATCAGGACTGCAGCGGAACAGGTTCAATGGCCGGAACGGAACCGGAATCGTCGATTACGGAACCGGAACCGAGCAAAAGGCCGGAATTTACCGGAATCAGAACTACAGTTCCGCTGCAGCCCTGATCCAGATCATTTGTATCATATCATGGGGGTTTTGTGGGTTTTACCTATGGCCGAGTGGCTAAAGAGCTCGGCATTAACTCATAGGGCGCAGGTTCGATTCCCAAAATTCGTTTTTCTATTTCCCTGTCAAAAGTTATGAAAATTTTTGCATATCTACAGTTTTATGCGGGGAACACTATCTATTATTTTTCAATGAAAACTTTTGGAAAAATCTCAAACTATTATCACTTTTTCTAAAAGTTTTCATGGAAAAAATAATAGCGCCATTATGTACTCCGCATAAAAATGTAGATATCCAAAAAATTTTCATGACTTTTGACAACAAAATCAAAAATGAATTTTTGGCGCAGGGTCGAACCCGCGACCTGTGAGTTAATGCCGAGCGCTTTAGCCACTCAGCCATGGGTGAAACCCATAAAACCCCTTGATATCGTATTAGCTTTGAAGCGCTCAGCAAGCTGTGTCGATTGACGATATTTTTTAAATTTTGACCCTGTAGATTTTTTTTAAAAATTGAACATTAATTTTTTCAGATTTTTGAAAAAATTCAAGACCTCAAAAATGTATGACACAGAAAATTTTAATGCAAATATTGCTAAAACTAAGCCATCTACACCTATTAGCTATCCTACACAAAATGTACCACCAGAAATTTTGAGGAGGTAATTTTTAGAAGACAAATTCAGGGATACCCCATCCCCTACTGGTGGTTGTGAAAAGGGTTGACTAGAGGGGTGAAAGTATAATTTTACAGGAAAAAATTTAAAATTTTAAGAAAAAATTGATATTTTTGAAAAAAATTTTCAAAATTGAAGAAAAATCATAAGATGGGGGAGATAGATTTCAAAAAGCGCCAAAAGAATAGCCTAGTGGATAGCATCATAGACTTCGAGTTTGAAGATTCGGGTTCAATACTGCTCGGAGCCAAATCTTTTTCATCGTCTAAAATTGATGAAAATTTTTGCCTAGGGGTAATTTTATGCGAAAAACACGAGGGTGATATTATTTTTTCATGAAAATTTTTGTAAAAAATAGAAAATCAATTTTTACCTATTTCTTGAAAAACATCAAGATTTAAATAAAAAATTGATTTTTCTATTTTTTACATAAATTTTCATGGAAAAATAATATCATCATCGTGTTTCGCATCAAATTACCCTTAGGCAAAAATTTTCATCAATTTTGGACGATGTAAAAACATTTGGTTCCGAGCGGGATTGAACCCTGGTCTTCAAACTCGAAGTCTATGATGCTACCCAATGAGCTATGCTTCTGGCTCTTTTTGTAATCGACTTTACTTATGTAATAATTTTTAGAGAAAAAGAAGTCCACTTTGCCTACAACATTATAAAAATTTTATGCATTTTAATTTTTACTATAGTTGCACTACATTGTATAGTAAAACCAGAGTTACAGAGGTAACTTTTTTAGTGTCCCTGAATCAGGGAAAATCAGAAACATTTATAGAATCAATGAAGAAGATAGAAATCAAGAAAAATCTAGGTTTTATATGGAAAATCGAAGGTATAGATACAGAAAAACCTTATCCTGATTCAGGGAAATAAGAATTTCGTTCCAGTCAATTTTTTAACAAAAAATGAATATCATCATCGTGTTCAACACCCCCGAAAAGCTCAAACGACACCCATAAACCTTCTTTTGAGAACCTTCCTTGGTGAAACGCTGTATATTGACATGAAAACTTGAAAATTTCAAAACATGGCTTGATTGTATGTCGTTTAGAACTTTTCATGGGTGCTGAACATGATGGATATATTTGTTTTTTTCCAAAAATTTTCTGGAGCAAATCTCATTTTTTAAATCTTCGCTTCAATACACAAATTTCCCTGAATCAGGATAAATCCAAAAACCTTTCAGAAATATTGATTCAAAAAGAAGCTACCCTAGTTTCGCCCGACAACCTTGGTATTATGGTGATGGCTCGGATTTTGAAGCTATCCCCGGTTGGATGAAACAACAAACGAAAACGATCACCTTCCCTGAATCAGGGTGGAGATGTTCAAAAACCGCATTGCCACGAAAACCGGATGATGTATTGAAGCGAAAACCTGAGGTTTCCTTAGAAAGTCAAGAAATCGATGAGGATCTTTTCAAAAATGATTACTACAAAGTTTTTCAAAAATTTATTCGAAAGTAGGTTTATGCAAATTTTGGAGGTCAGACAATTTTAGGTATAATAAAGTGTATACAAATTCGAGGGAGCATAGGTGGAGATTCCAGGTTTTTGTTAAAAATATGAAAGAGTTGAAAGAAGAGAATGAGTCCAGTTTGATTTTTGGTATTGGTCCATTTTTGGATAAGACGGACGAGGAGCTTACCAAGGTAAAAAACTTAACTTTATATGACCCTATCCTACTCTTTATACCTTTTCCCTGAATCAGAGAAAATAAGGATATCGTTACAAAAACTTTTTAACAAAAATGGTCATCACCATCGTGTTCAGCATACTTGATTTGCTTTAAACGACACCATCAACCCATATTTTAACAAATTTTTCCTGATTCAGGGAAATGTGTATTGACACGAAAATTTAAAAATTTTCAAAAATATGGCTATATGGGTGTTGTTTAGAGCTTTTCAAGGGTGCTGAACACGATGGTGATATTTATTTTTTACCAAAAAATTCCTGGGGCAAATTTGGTTTTTTGTGAAGCTACTTACCAAGTTTTAGATGCTCATCCCCCATGGCTACCGCTTTATAATCGGCGATGGCGGCTCAGCCCCACTCAAAATTGAAGATTCCGACTTCCCACCCCGGGAAGGCCGACCTGAAGAAATCGATTGGAGGACTAAAAATGCTGTTACTCCAGTTAAATACCAGGGTATGTATAAAATTTTTAAATTTTCGTGTCAATACACAGATTTTTCCTGAATTGAAACAAAAACTTGAAATTTTGGAAAAATTTAGGCACCTGCGGCTCATGTTGGGCTTTTGCAGTGACTGCTGTGGTGGAGGGGCAAAATTCTATACATAATCAAGAACTGGTATCGTTGTCGGAGCAACAACTTGTAGATTGTGATCGTAATAATTATGGGTGTAATGGTGGTTATCTGCCGTATGCGTTTGAGTAGGTTTTTGGCTATTATCCTCACGGCGCACCAAAGAGGAAAAAGGTGCAGGCATGGGTCAAAATATAAAAAAATTTCTCCAATCGACTCAGTTCGTCGAGTGTTTACAAACGAGTACCATATCATGGGGTTTTGAAAGTTTTCCCCATGGCCGAGTAGTTAACGCGCTCTGCATTAACTCATAGGGATCAGGTTCGATCCCGCTCATAAAGCATTTTGATGCTCCGTGAACCAATATAATAATTTTTAGCTATATCCAACGTCATGGCCAGACAACTGATGAATTATACCACTATACGGGTATAGAACAAGTTTGTAGGGATATCCAAGTCGATATGGTACACATAGATAACTATATGTGGTTAGGTAATGATGAAGAAAAAATAGCGGATTGGGTATCACAAAATGGACCTGTGTCATTTGGTAAGTAGCTTACATACAAATGAAATTCACCCCAGAAATTTTTTGGCTCAAAATAAACACCACCATCGTGTTCAGCACCCTTGAAAAGCTCTAAACGACATCCATCAAGCCATAGTTTTGAAAATTTTCGTTTCAATACACAGATTTTTCAAGTTTTCGTGCCAATATCAGATTTTCTCTAAATAAGGGAAGGTTCTTAAAAATATATGGGTATGAATATTGTTCAGAGCTTTTCGGGGAGGGGGTGTTGAACACGGTGGTGAGGTTATTTTCATGTAAAAAATTTTCTGTGTCGAAATTTAAAATCCAAAAAACAGAAATTTACTTCAGAAATTTTGTGGCTTAAAATAAAATAAACACCATCATCATGTTCAGCACCCTTGAAAAGCTCTAAACCACACCCATCAAACCATAGTTTTGAATTTTTCAAGTTTTCGTGTCAATACACAGATTTTCCCTGAATCAGGGAAAGTGTTCAAAATATGATGGGTGTCGTTTAAAACAAAGTATGCTGAACATGATGGTGATAACCATTTTTATGAAAATTTTTACTGAAACGATTTTTCATTTTCTCTGAATCAGGAGAGATTATTCTAGGATACCCAGTATACCAAATTTAACTCCTATATTTAGGTATCAATGTAACGAAACCCATGTTCAGCTTCAAATATGGCGTTTATGACCCCTCTCCCGAAGATTGTCGCTATCAATCCCTGGGTGCCCACGCTATGACTATCATAGGCTATGGTGAACTGTATGGGGTACCCTATTGGCTAATCAAGAACAGCTGGGGTACTCAATATGGTATAGATGGGTACTTACGAATGAGGCGTGGTGTTAACTCATGTGGTTTGGCTGATGCGGCATATACAGCGATAATAACGAATAAACATTGATTGTTTTATGGAAATTTGAATAAACTTATTGTTGCTTAAAGGACCAGTCCAGTCAGATAAAAGTACCAATAATTTGCTTAGTTGGCTTAGGCTTGGACTTAGGCTTGTGCTTAGGCTTGGGCTTAGGTTTAGGCTTGTGCTTACAATGTTGTGCTTACTTGTAAGCCCAAGCCTAACCCCAAGCTTAAGCTTAAGCTCAAGCCTAAGCTCAAGCCTAAGCCCAAGCTTAAGCTCAAGCCTAAGCTCAAGCCTAAGCTCAAGCCTAAGCTTAAGCCTAAGCCCAAGCCTAAGCCAATTAAGCAAATTATTGGTTCTTTTATCTGACTGGACTGGTCCTCATGCAACTTTTGAGGGATCATGAGATCTCGTGATCCTACAAAATTTGCATAATAAACCTATCCACTACCTACACAGAAAAAAACGGCTTTTAGTGAGAAGCAAATTCGAATTTTGAGATAAAAATTTAAATTTTGATTAAAAATTCGGAACACTATCACTGAACCAGTCTTGCTTTTTCATGATTTTTTAAATTTTTTGGTTAATTTTGGTTAATGAAACGAAAACTTTCATACCCCTCTTTTTGTTCAATGACCGACTGATAAGATGTCTATGATTCGTTTGTCTATACAACAGACCATATCATACAATAGGCTTATCACTTTTTTTTACTGAGTCGGCTACCCGATTTTTATGCGAATTTTTTTAGGTATAAAAATTTATATAATGAAAAAAAATAATTTTTTAGATTTTTGAAGAAAAAAAATTTAAAGACCTCAAAAATGGATGAAACAGAAAATTTATATGCAACTATTGTTAAAAATAAGCCATCAGAAGAAATTATTTATACTCCTATTAGATATCCTACACAAAATGTACCGCAAGGAAATTTGAGGAGGTAACTTATGTTAAGAAAAAAATTTAAGGGGTTATCCCATTTCTACAGTGATGTAGGGAGAAGGGTCGGCTAGGGGAGAGAGGGGTACTTTTACTCCAAAAAATTTCAAAAATGAATTTTTTAACGAAAAATTGATTTAAAAAGTTTAAAAATATGTATATTTTGAAAAAAAATTATATTTTTGTGAAAAAATGCTATTTTTGAAAAAAAATTTGGAGCTTGGGGGGCCCACTTAACGTGACCCCCAAGGCAGTATAACTTTTCGTACAATTGTGGTTCGTACGAACTTTTCGTTGCCTGATTATATATAAAATCCGTTTTGGTTTAAATTTTTTCGTTTCAATAAACGGATTTTATTGACAATCAGGCAAATAAAAGTTCATACGAAAGGTTCGTACGAAAAGTACCGTACGAAAAGTTCGTACGAACCACAATTGTACGAAAAGTTATACTGCCACCCCCAAGGCCGAAGTAAAAAAGCGTCGAAATTTTTACCGAAACACCCCCCTCCCCTTGGGGTAAAAATTGACGCGGAACACGCTAGTGCCATTATTTTCAAGTCTTCGAAAACCTATGAATTCTCGCAATTTTTAAATAAAACAGGAGTTAGATTGTATAAAATAATTGAGTTAAGTTGTATAAAGATTATTATTGAAAAAAGTGCAAAAATTCATATGTTTTCGAAGATTTTAGTTTGAAAATAATGGCGCTAGCGTGTTCCGCGTCAATTTTTACCCCTAGGGGATGTGTTTCTGTAAAAATTTCGGCGCTTTTTGCTTCGGCCTTGGAGGTCACGTTAAGTTGACCCCCCCCCTCCAAGTTCAGTAAAAAATTGATATTTCTGAAAAAATATCCAAAAATTAAACAAATATGATAGGGAGAGATCTTATGCAAATTTTTCAGAGAAACAGAAGTCCATTATGTCCGCAACATTCTAATAATTTTATGTATGTTAATTTTTACTATAATTGCACTACATTGTGTAGTAAAACCAGGCTTACAGAGGTAATTTTTTTCATGTCCCTGAATCAGGGAAAATCGAAAACAAATTTATTATAGAATAGAAGAATTTGTAAATGATAAAAATCAAGGAAAATCTAGGTTTTATATGGACAATCGAAGGTATAGTCATAAAAAATACTACCCATAATTCAGGAAAAATTGTCACAAAAAAGAAAATCGTTGCAGAAAATTTATTTACTACAAATGAATATCACCATTGTGTTCAGCATGAATATCACCATCGTGATCACCATGGTGTTCAGCATCCTCAAAAAGCTCTAAACGACACCCATCTATCCATGGTTTTAAAATTAACCCTGATTCAGGGAAAATTGTGTATTGACACGAAAACTTGAAAGTTTGACGGATGTCGTTTAGAGCTTTTCAAGAGTGAACACGATGGTTGTGTTTATTTTTGGCCAAAATTTTTCTAGAGAAATTATCATTTTTGAAATATTCGTCTCAATACACAAATTTCCCTGAATCAGGATAAATTCAAAAACCTTTCAGACCTATTGATTCAAAAAGAAGATACCCTAGTTTCACCCAACAACCTTGGTATTATGGTGATGGCTCGGATTTTGAAGCTATCCCCAGTTGGATGAAACAGCAAGCAAAAAAAGATAACCCCTATGAATCAGAGTCAAACGTTCGATGGAAATTTTTAAAAACCGCATCGTCACGAAAACCGGATGATCTATTGAAGCGAAAACCTGAGGCTTCCTCAGAAAGTCAAGAGATCGATGCGGATCTTTTCAAAAATGAGTATTACAAAGATTTTCAAAAATTTATTCGAGAGTAGGTTTAAACATATGCAAATTTTGGAGGTCAGACAATTTTAGGCATAATAAAGTGTATACGAATTCGAGGGAGTATAGGTGGAGATTCCAAGTTTTTGTTAAAAATATGAAAGAGTTGAAAGAGATGCAAGATAATAGGTCCAACTTGGTTTTTGGTATTGGTCCATTTTCGGATAAGACGGATGAGGAGCTTAGTAAGGTAAAAAACTTAACCTTATATGACCCTATCCTACTCTTTATACCTTTTCCCTGAATCAGGGAAAAATAAGGATATCGTTCCAGAAAATTTTTTAACAAAAATGGCCATCACCATCGTGTTCAGCATACTTGATTTGCTTTAAACGACACCATAAACTCATATTTTAAACAATTTTCCCTGATTCAGGAAAAATCTGTGTATTGACACGAAAATTTAAAAATATGGCTATATGGGTGTTGTTTAGAGCTTTTCAAGGGATGGTGATGTTTATTTTTTACGAAAAAATTTCTGGGGCAAATTTGGTTTTTTGTGAAGCTACTTACCAAGTTTTAGAGGCTCATCCCCCATGGCTATCGTTTTATAATCGGCGAAGGTGACTCAGCCCCACTCAAAATCGAAGATTCCGACTTCCCATCCAGAGAAGGCCGACCCCAACAAATCGATTGGAGGACCAAAGGTGCTGTTACTCGGGTCAAAGATCAGGGTAGGTTAGCTGAACATTGAGACGAAAACTTGAATTTTTTTGAAAATTTAGGCGATTGCGGCTCATGCTGGGCGTTTGCAGTGACTGCTGTGGTGGAAGGGCAAAATGCCATACATAATAAGACGTTGGTGTCTTTGTCGGAACAGCAGCTTATAGACTGTGATCATGATAATAGTGGGTGTAATGGTGGGTATAGGCCGTATGCGTTTAAGTAGGTTTTAGAGTATACCCATAAACCCATAAAAAAAATTTACCCTGATTTAGGAAAAATCTTATACCCCCCCCCACAAGCCTACACTTTTAAGATTTGTGAAAGGGTAGGCCTGTGAGGGCTAAGGGTACAATAACTATATCCCTGGGGGAGGGATACACCACACCTATATCCATGTGGGGGGATCCCATATCTATACCCCATCCCCACCTTCCCTGATTCAGGGAAATCTGTGTATTGACACAAAAATTTGCAAATTTTCTCCCCCTACCTAACCTATATAATTTTTAGGTATATCCAACGTCATGGCCAGACAACCGATAAGTTATACCACTATACGGCTAGAGCACAAAATTGTAGACATATCAAAGCCAATAGGGTACATATCAATGACTATAAGTGGTTAGGCACTAATGAAGAAAAAATAGCGGATTGGGTCTCTCACCATGGCCCTGTATCATTTGGTAAGAAGCCCACACACAAAAAATGAAATTTTTTGGCTTAAAATAAACACGACCACCGTGTTCAGCACCCTTGAAAAGCTCTAAACCACACCAATCAAGCGATATTTTGGAAATTTTCCAAATTTGCGTGTCAATACAGCTTTCCCTGAACCAGGGAAGGTGTTTAAAAATTGGTTTGATGGGGCTTTATTCATGAGCTTTTCGAATATCAACAAAAATGGCAATTTTTTCCCATTGGACTGGTCCTTAAAACCCCAAATTTTTAGGTGTCAATGTAACGAAACCCATGTACAACTATAAATCTGGAGTTTTCAACCCTTCCCCCGAAGACTGCCGACAAAAATCTCTCGGTGCCCACGCTATGACTATCATAGGCTATGGTGAACTAGATGGGGAACCCTATTGGCTAATCAAGAACAGTTGGGGTACTCACTATGGTATAGATAGTGGGTATTTAAGAATGAAGCGTGGTGTTAATTCATGTGGTTTGGCTGATGCGGTATACACAGCGATAATAAATAAATAAAAACACATTGTTGTGTGGAAATTTGAATAAACAAATTGTTTACGGGATGTATATAAAAAACAGGAATTTGAACGATTTTTTCATGTTTTTTCGACCCGAAAATTTGTTTAAAAATGACCTTATTAGGGCTAATTTTATGTGCGGAATCAATCGCATTCCCGAAGCTTGAAAACGATTCCCTGATCCTGAATCAAAGAAAAATTGATGTATTATAGCAAAAATTGATCACAAGTGTATTTTATTACTAAATACCTGGTATAGTAATCCGAAAAATAGGTGAAAATGTTGAGAAAAATCACATAAAAGAATGCACATATTGTAAAAATAGACCTTGTTATATAAAGTTCACGAATCACAGCATTGTCGTAATTATGGGGAGGGGGAACCTTCCTCTAAACCTAAATTTTTTAATTTTCGGGAAGAAAAATGAAAATTTTTAATAAAAAGTCTAAACTCCCCCTCCCCTACCAATTGGACCAAAATTACGGCACAGATCTGGTAGAGTAAGAGAGGCCATAAGGTATAAATTTTTATAATTCTAGCATATTGGTATTATTCTAGCATACAGGCGTTACAGCTGCAACTGTAGGGCTTGAAAATAAATTTTAAAATGTTGATTTTCTTCCTTCAAATAACCAATATGCTAGAATTATAAAAATTTATAAAAAAAATTTTGACAGTTACAATTGTAATTTGACAGTTGAAACCCCAAAATTTGATAGTTGTTGAACAGGTCAATAAGGGGGAACCAAGAGAAAAAATTTAAATTTTTTCAGCAATGGGGGGAGAGCTCCCCTCTTATTTACGCCACTGAACTAGGGTTACCTTTTTTATATACAAAAATGACATAGCAAGATTGGTTTTTTGAGTCAATTTTTTCGAATTTTGTACATGTTTCCGAGTGGGTACTAGACCATATGATGAACCTCAAGTAACTTGTCACACATTAAAAAATTGTCAAGAAATAAAAATTGAGCACCAAAAATAAGCACAACAGATAAAAAAAGCATAGTTTTAACAAAGGAAGTAAAAAATAATACATCTACACAAATTTATACGGGAGTGCAAAATTCCTCGCCAATAGAAAAATCAATTTTTGAATAAAAAATTTGGCGAGGACTTTTGCACCTCCTTGTACCATATTAAGATAGGAAAAAATGAGCAAAAAAATTTTTATCGATTTTTTAAGATCAAAATTAAGACAAAAATTTTAGAGCTCCAAAAATTGTATCTAAATTTCTAGTTAAAAATACGTACTTGTTTTTATACCTCTAAAATTTAAATTTGAAAATTTTTTCCGGAAAATGACCCCTTTAGCGTAATTTTTAACAAGGAATCCAAAAAAACGCACTTCCGAAGCGTAAAAACACTTCCCTGATTGTTTTGAGAAAAGTTTAATAGTATAACATGTGACTCTTCAAAATGTGACCCTTGATCGAAAGGCGGTTTGCGACCCAACATTTGCGGCTCAAAAATGAGTTTTTTATGGTAATTTTAAAAAAACCCATTTTTGAGCCGCAAATGTCGTGCCGCCGCTTGAAAAGTGTCAGGGAAGTGTTTTACGTTTCGGGAATGCGTTTTTTGGATGACTCGTTAAAAATTACGCTAAAGGAGTCTTTTCTCGAAAAAATTTTCAAATTTTTTTACGTCATTGAGGCCCCCAAACTTGAATAGCCTCATCGATTTCTCGTATAAACCCCCATATATAAGATTATGTGGGTAAAAATGTATAGAAAAATTTTGAAATGCAATCTCAATTTTGGACCGCCCTGTTTTTGTGTACCCATGTGTGGATCTATATAAAAAATCGACCAATTTTTGGTACACAACAATTCGATTTTTGAACAAATTTGAGCTCAGAAATAGACAACGATAATATATAGTCATACAACACTCACATAAAAATACATATATTTGACACAAAAATCAAATCATACAACATAGGTATATACAACAAAGTATGAATACATAACCCTATATATTGTCTAAAATATTCCATTTGTATAATATTGAAAATTGTCATATAGCCTTGTGGTAAGGGAGTCCTTGCTCTGCTCCACCATTTGTTCGACCATGGCTTGGAGCTGTTGTTCGGTGCAGTTCAAGTGGAACCTGTCGCGTAGCGATCGGAGAACACTGGCGCCGCCGCGGAAGCACGGAAGTTGAGAGCCTGGAAGAGGAAAGTATAGAAAATTTGTAATTTTTAGTTCAACAATCAATTTTGACAAAATTTTTAGTCTCAATTTTTAAGCTCAAAAATAAACTTTTGACTCAATTTTGATCTCAAAATTCGATTTTTGATTCAATTTTAAGCTTGAATATCGATTTTTTTACTCAATTTTGAGCCAAAAATTCAATTTTTGCCACAATTTTAAGCTTCATGTTCGACTTTTTTGAACACATTTCGAGTTCAAACATCGATTTTTTACTCATTTTTGAACTCAAAAGCCAACCTGTAATCATAATTTCAACAATATTAATAATTCTGTCGTGATGTTTCCTCGCTGCCACTAGACCCTGCAGCATAAGGATCTTAAAATATTCAAACATGTCACTTTTCGCACCACCCATCACGTCGATCAGCTCTTGAGTCAATTTGAATGGCGATGTTTCAAAACCCAAATTCCGTGGCGATATTGATAAAATGTAACCAAAATCGATGTGGATCAAATGGCCTTCAGCATCTAACAAAATGTTGCCGTTGTGTCTGAAAAATAAGGGTGTTGAAATTTTTCAAAATTGATGAGTCAAAAATCAAAGTCAAACAATATTTTAAACTCAAAATTGAGTCAAAAATCGAATCTTGAGCTCAAAATTGAGTCAAAATCGATGTTTGATTCAATTTTGAGTCAAAAAAAGATTTTTGAGTTCAAAATTTAGTCAATTTTACACCATACCTATCTTTGACTTGTAGAAAATAACAAGCTAAACAATATGCTGCACAACTATGCACAAAATTCTGCTGCGCTTTCATAAATGTCTCAGACAATCGGGATCCATAGTTGATCAGAAAATGGCTCAATAAGGTTGGTGAGTATGGTTGATCGGCATCATCCAAGGCTGGAGTAGATGTTAG
>OZJO01001165.1:0-14997 GCA_900406225.1 Acrobeloides nanus | reverse complement strand
CGAGACCGAAAAAATTCATAAGGGTCTCCTCCCATACGATTATAAACAAATCTACCGTTATCCCAATTCAAATTTTTAGCGGAGCCAGAGTGACAAGACAATTGAATTGTTGTACAAACTGTCAAGGTTGTGCTGGCTCATTTTCCAATTCTCGCGACGATGGTTGCCCTGTCGGCCAAATTGAATCAACTTGTTGAAGCGTGCATCAGAAGAAGAAAAGTCGTTTTTAAGAAAAAATTTGCATAGTTATTTTGAAAATGTTTTTATTGTCATATTTACATTAGTTCATTATTTCAAAATGTAGATAATATTCAAATCAAATAGTCGACAATTAAAAGTGCGCCATAATTCTGTCTGTCTGTGTGGATGTCAACTATCTTGGACCGATTAACTCCCATACCGTCTCCTTTTAGACTCTAAAAACATGTTCCCAAGAAAATTCTTTTGGTACCCCAAAAAATTTTTAAGGTGATATTTTAAATGGAAAATAACAATTATTTAACTTGATCAGAGTGATGATCGAGGTGTACAAGTTGCTCAGAATTTTGTGCTGAACAACTTTTGTTCGGTAATTAAAGCTACCAAAACATATAAACCGAGATCTCGGTGATTATGAATCCTATCGATCTAGTTCTTTTTTATTTCAAATCAAGTAGATTGATCACGACGGAATATAGATTTGAATTCGGTTTCTTGACACGAGATGGGATCATTCGA
Organism: Acrobeloides nanus; assembly: GCA_900406225.1. Taxonomy (NCBI): domain Eukaryota; kingdom Metazoa; phylum Nematoda; class Chromadorea; order Rhabditida; family Cephalobidae; genus Acrobeloides; species Acrobeloides nanus. The sequence goes on along the minus strand of OZJO01001165.1, from coordinate 14,280 downwards.
ATTGAAGCGGTTCGTTGGCTTCACAACACTACTCAAACGTTCTCATAATCATTTTAACGTTGCAAAAGCGAGTTTCTATAATTATCGACGTTTGGCTTGCTTGAAAACAGCTTTCAAACCGAATGGTTGGAAAACCGATAAAAAAAATCGAAACAGAAGATCATAAAAAGACCGAAATCGAATGATTTTTATCGGTTTTCCTTACTCTAGTGGCGGCTATGGTGGAAATGTAACACAAAAAAACCTTGTGTATCTGCAATAGAATAGTAAAAATATCCACTAGCGTAATAACGTAATGCAGCCAGCAATTTTTCCTTGCTTGACAATGCATGGCTTCTATACTATGTAGTGGGTTCTAGGGAATCACCAAGTTCACCAATCTTGGTGTGAATATATCTCTCTCGAAAATCTTCTTCATTATCCTCGTAACTTATTCTTTCTTTGAAGCGCGGGATTTTTCTTCTCGGCTTATCGGAATCATACAGCATCCTCAAAAAAGTAGAATAGAATAATTTAGAAACTATGAAAAATTTTTTTGTTGCAATTGCATGCAAAAATCGCATTATTATGCAAAAAATTATTTTTATTGTTTTTAACTCGACTTTTGTTTAACAAAAAATCTTTATGCTTGCTACGCTAGAAAATTAAAGTTCAAAATTAAAGAGTCCATCTCGACTCTGCACTTTTGGGAAAAAAAGTGAAGAGTCAAGCTTGACTCTTCACTTTTTTCCCAAAAGTGCAAAGTGTGCACTTTGCAGTTTTTTAGTGCATCTTTGGCGCATTTATCACTTTTACTTTGCACTTTGACTTGTGTGCAATACCCCCTGAAAAACGAGTTGTGCCCCTCCAAACCTAAAAATAGAACCGTGCCCCCTCCAAATCTGAATCCTAGCTACGGCCCTGCCCCCCCCCCAAGTCGGACCAAAAAAATTACGCCCTTGTATAGAGATGATCGGAGAGAGAAATGTAAAACAATAGCGCCGAAGGCGCATCAGCCTAGGAACTCTCAAGTTAAAACTTATTCCAATTCGTTTTTTGTTACACCAAAATTATGATTTCTCGTTCTAATTACGAGCGATTTTGCGAACACTCTGCTCCCATACGCCCGAACTCACATGCCATAAGGTTGGTTGTTCCAACAGGACAATGACCCCAAGCATACTTCGAAGCTGATGAAGCAGTGGTTCAGACATCCTAGGGTCAATGTACGAGTCCTTATATAGTCTTCCTGGAGCCCCGACCTCAATCCTATAGTACATCTATGGTTTGAACCATACATGACCAAATGGTGGTAATTTTTTCGAAAAAAGACACTAGATTTCGGATCATTCTTTGCCAAAGTAAGCAATTGCGACGTTAAAAAAGGTGCCTAAAATTTTAGACTACCCTGGCAGTTCGAACGTTTACTTGGATCAATTTAGCTTGGCTAACGACAATTTTAGCTCTAAACCGAAGTGATGGGAGAGTTTCTAGATCGCTGTATAAATAATAAGAAGCTATTTTTTAACGTATGTTTTGTGAGCTTATCGATATGGGACGAGTTGGCCTCAGTGGCGCAGTAGGTTGCGTGTTTGACTGTTGCCTGAAAGGTCGCGGGTTCGATACCCAGCTTCGTCGCTTGATTTTTGCCCAACAAATTGGTCTCAATTTTGACAATTCTATTTCTTTTAACAGTGATGAGAAATAGAATTGTCATGTTCTAATCTTGTTTACCTTATTGACCGGGTTATTTTCATGCTTGGCATGTCTAATACATTTGTATTAGACAGGGCGTGAAAAAAAGGTTTACATCTATTTTGTCGCGATGTTATCTAGACTGTTTTGTTCTGACGCAAGGCCGTAACTAGGGCTCAGATTTCAAGAAGCGCATAGACAAAATCATAAGGGTCCCCTTTTCGATTTTTTTGTTTGCCTTTTTTTAGACCTTTTTTTGGATCTCTTTTTAGTCGTCAAAATTTTTGGTACCAAAAATTTTTCTGAGCCCACCTAGCATAAAGTCGAATTTTAGGGGGGATCCTTTAGTGTATGCTCTGGCTACGTCACTGGGGACAACGCTGGAAGTGAGAGAATGGGAGACGATGAGAGAAGATGATATAGACAAATTGGTCAAAGTACATTCGTAAGAATTCATTTTTGCCAAACATAAAAAGTTGAATATATGGTGTGACTACTGAAAATGAAAACAACGTTCATTCGGTTAAACTCGTTTTTTTGCCATATGATCTTCTTACACTCGAACAAAAATAATCGGTGCTGTCCACCTTTAGGGGCCCCAACGACCATGGTTCGGGGGTCGGAAAATTTTTTGTCTCAGAATTTTGTGAAAATGACTTTTATGGGGGTAATTTTATGCGAGAAATCGATTGCGCGCATTAGAAAAATATTTTGACCACATCTAAATGCTCATTTTTGAACTTTTGCTTATCTTACATAGGCCAAAAATTATCGAAAAGCTCAGAAATGAGGGTCTAGATGTGGTGAAAAGTCTTTATATTTTCGCTTCATATACACTCTTATTTCTCTGATTCAGGGAAGCATTTTCAAGCTTCGGGGATGCGAGCAATCGATTTCTCGCATAAAATTACCCCTACACTCACAAAACGGGGATTTGAGTGGTTACCCCCTGAAATGGTTTTTGCTTATTCCCCGAAATAGCGGGGATTATTACCCGTTTTTTATTACTTACCCTCGAAATTTCGGTGATAACCCCTTTAAAGTTATCCCCTTAAAATACGGGGTTAACTTTTCTTATCTCGTATTTTAGGGGGCAAAGAAAAACAGGAGTAAAAAGTGACCAAATACGGGGGGTTAAGCAAAACGGGGAATAAGAAATTTTCGGGGGTTAGCATCGTATTTTCGGGGGGTAATCCCGCTAATTTCAGGGGATAACTCTCGCAAATATTTTGCCGTGCGGGGAAAATATTTTGTTGCGCGGGTATTTCTTTTTGCGCGTTTTTATCAATTTTTTATTTTAAAAAATCGTTTAAAAAGTTATTTTAATTTAAAAGTAAGTTTGCTTTTGTACACACTTTTTTCAAGATGGAATTGACTATTCATTTTGCTATGTGTTAAAAATTAGCAGATGTGCATAAAGTTCATTAACGTCCGAATAAAACTCGTTATTGTATGGCATGCCTTTGGTGAAAAGTACAAAAAAACCAAAATCACAAGATACTTTTCTTCTTTTTCATTTATGGCATCATAAGATCTTTAGCGAAAAAGGATTTTCGAGAGATAAACTTGAAAATACATATAACGTCAGAACAGGGCCTTAGCAACTATAGGGCACGACGGGCCCAGCGTCTCCTGAAATCGGCCGAAGGCCAACAAACGATAGAAGTACCCCTTATGTTTTGCGCCGGCAAAACATCGACAAGGGGACCCTTATGATTTTGTCGATGCGCCTCTTGAAATCTGAGCCCTAGCTACGGCCTTGCGTCAGAACAAAACAGATATTTTGTTTGATGCCTCAAACAGATTTCTCTCAAGTACATCAGATGATAGGGGGAAACAATAAAAAAAGAAGTTTATAACAAGTTTTTTGCCGATTGTTTTCGCCAAAAGATAATCGAACACTGCCAAGTAATGGCGAGAAATTGCCCGAACATCAATAAAAACCTGATCGGGCGAGTTCATCTCGTCTAAAATAGACTGGAGTCTGAAAAGTGCAAGACGATCTCTCATTTTTTTAGGTGGTCTGATGCGTAATAGTGATAAAGGATCGTAACATTTTAACAAGGGGTAGATCTTGGGTGAGGGCATAGATTAATAGGGGGTGCCAATTGGCATCCCTCTCCCCCCCCACACAGAAATTTCTGGGCCCCCTACGCAACTTTTTTGAAAAATCCTTTAAAAAGTCGAAAAATTTGGACAATTTTGATTATTAGTAATTTTTTTATAAAAAACATGTGATTTGGTAAAAATTTGCCATTTTGGATGATGACCTTTTTTTGCTCGCCAGAATTCCCCCCACGCAAAATTTGTGGGTTTTTTCACCCCCCCCCCTATTTACCTATGGTTGAGGGTGTGGACCAGTGTCATACGGTAGGGTCAAATTTAGGGGTGGAGGGGGCATGGAATTTTTGATTATCTATAGAAAAATCCAAAAAATGGATAATTTCATGAAAAATTCGATTTTTTGCCTTTTTTTTCTAAATACCCACTCCCTTATGAAAAAGGACCGGACTCTGGTAAATTGAGGAAATCAATCATTTTTTATTTTGCTTTAAAAAAATATGTTATCTACAATTATTTACAACAACTTCTCATAAAAAAACAGAATAGAATAATGCACAACAAAGTTATATTCCAAAAAGAAACAAATTTTCATTATAGCAAAAAGAGAGCTTTAAAATAATGAAATACTTACACGGTGTAAATGTTAATACGCAAGATGACCTACAATTTATATCCCGAAGGATTTTCATGTACAAGCCTTTTTTCCATCGACTGTCGGATTCGAAAAAGTGCGATATCCACTTTGTTCAATCTTTCGTTGAAATGGACGATAGTTTCTTTAGAAAATACCGCTCATTAGACAAATGTGTCACAATAAATAAAAAATAGAAAGCTCTTGGTAGAAGTAATTATGACTCAAATATCTGAGCCAAGCCTAAACTAGATACAAACTTGACGCGTTCGAAACAAAAAAGAACTTGTCAGAGCTATAAAAACGGTCACAATTTTATACATGATCAGTTTGACATTAGGACATTTAAACAATATTTACTTCAATGTTTTCCCCAACATGCTGCGACAATTGGAATCTGCCGTTGAACTCGAACAAGCCTTAAACGAAACAAGGGACCTGATCTATGTGGTATAGCCTCGAGTTTTCTATACAGTATGAAAGCTCAAGGCGTAAATAATTTTTAGCCGGGTTTCAGCGACTAACGGGAGAAAAATTTTCGGCTGCACTTACAAAAACCCTCAACAATGATGTTTTTTGAGGAGTTTGAAGGCTCAAAAACGCTTCAAACAAAGTTTTTTCGGATTGAAAACTTTATAATTCACTGTTTTAAACTATAGACAAGAATGTACAAAGGTTTTTAGAATGATTCAAAACGAATTGTGAAAAAAATCGATTTTTTAAGCACCTTCCAAACGTTGAGACTTTGCTTCACTAGATTTCTTATTCAATTCTTCTTCGGTCATAACCATAGAAATTTTTGGCTGTATTTTGTTATGGGAACTCTCTGCTAACGCCCATTCTTGAACATCATCTGAAAAGCCATTAATGTTCATGATTTCTCACTATCAAAACCTACATTTTCCTATTGCCAAATAGAATATACTGCTAAATAGCGATATCGCTGCCATAACATAGAATATATTCCTCCATTCTTCTAGTGACCCCTAAAAAGAAGAAATTTTTGAACTTTGTCTAAAAACACTTAGAAAATGTTCGCCATAGCCAAAAACGGTGGAAAATGTCGAAATTTCGACGAAAGAATTCAAATAAAGGCGTTTTTGGAGGCCCCTTAATTTCAAAGAAAACGCTATTTTTGGCATTTTTTGGCATAAAAACTCGAATTTTACTCCCTTAATCGAACTAGGGAACTCTAATTTTGGTGTTTTCGTAACTACAAGGGCTATAGAATCAGTTAAAATCGTTTTGAAAAAACTGGGAATATCACCTGGTGAATGTCCCTTGTTAGATGAACTTAGGATTCAGGTTCTTAGGATTATGAGCTCAGGTTTCACGTGGGCTTTAGCTCGGGTCTCGTCGATGTTACATTCGAAAAATGCGACAAGAAAAAATACTGTCCAATTGAAAAACTAGCCTACCTCAGCTCTGAACATGGAAACGATAATAGGCGTTAACAGCTGCGATACCATCGCACTCATCCTTCCACCAGATGATACAATGAAGGTGTATCTTGGTGCTAAAGAGACCATGCTGACGTAGAAGCCATTCATAGCGGCTCCATTACCCATGGCAATACCGCAGAATAATAGTAGAGCAATCCAAGGTTGTCGGCAATTAGAGAGATGTCCAACGAGGGCGCAGCAGACTACGGATAAGACTAGGGCTAAAAGGGGTATAAACATTGTATAATCTAATGAAAGTTTATTTGCATGCAACGGTTTTAGACATTATTAGAGACTGAACTATATACTATCTATTGCTAGGAAATATCATCGGGACGAACCGGGGTACCAGTCCGACAAACCGATGGGAGCTTGGGCTACCAAGCTCCGAGAAGCGGGATCAGGCAACACATAAGTCACCTTGTCTCGAGAGATAAGAGCAATGACAAACTTGTCCGGAAACTATGGAGCCATCTAAGCCAAAATTATATTTTAAGTAGCTAGATTCCCACTTTTTGATACAGTCGACTGTGATTAAAATAAGCAAAATCTCTCGGTTTTATTTTTTATAGTTCAATCCAACTATTTGTTTTGGACGGATTCACAAGTCTTGTTGGAGGATTTTAAAGGGAGAAGAGACGGCCTATGAATTATAGCGAATGGAGAAAGCGCGCGTTGCAGCCTTTATAAAAGACTTACAAAAAGTTTGAGAAATTTTGCATGTTGTTATGGTAGAGAAGGATTGTTGGTTTAACTTGTGCAATAGAATACTCCAAACGATTTTGAAAACGATCGCAACTATATTGACTACAGCGCAATAAAGTCCATTCTAAATTTGGAATTTGCATGATTCTTTAGTGTTTTCTTGTCTCTTTGACAATTTTCTCTTACTTGTTGAATTGGCAAAAACAAAATTTCTTTAAAAATAATTGGGATGTAAAACTGCAACATTGTTTGACCCATGGCATAAGCAAATTGACAAGCATAGCATGCCATTATTGGTACGCAAGTCAACAATGACAACCAAGGGATGTCTTTTGGTCTCTAAAAACTTCCTTTTTTCAAAATTCGCACATAACTTACCTCTTTAGGGGAACTTTCTCCCAAAGCTTGTTGTAAATACTCTTTTTCTTCGTCACACATCCATTTAACTTCTGAAGGAGAATTTGTCGTTGTCAACAAGTACACTGCTAACATAACAAAAGCGGCTAATGCTAAACAGTTTCTTGTAAGACTTTCGAAAACTTTTCTTTACCGCTGATATAATAAACAGCAGGCCACTTTAAAGCGGATGCACAAATAGCCGCTGTAAATGGGATCCCAACAAAGCCGGCTACTTGGACGCCTGTCGTATAAATTGTCACGGCAAGACCCCTTTCCGTTTCGGGAATCCAACTGACTATTAGAGAATCTATTGCAGGTGTAAGCGGACCCTGAAAATCAGGATTTTTATAGAAAATTTACGAAATAAATCACCTATCCATACTATGTTTTTGGGGAGATCGCTAGTCCAGCAAAAGAGGAATTTCTGTGCAAAATTTCATGGCCAGGTGGTTTAAAAATAGTATGGACACTTAATAGGCGAAATATTTCTTGGATGTATCAAAAACTTAAGGCACACGAACAAGTTTCACCAGAGAAATTTCATCCAGACACATTTTACCGACAAATTGCACCTTAATACAAGAACAAAAAATTCCGTTAAAATTGATGATTTAGTCGAAACCTATCTGGGGTCAAGTGTAAAAAGTGTCGGTAAAAGCCGTCCGGTTAAATGTGTTGTGTAAAATTTCGAGGTGAAATTTGTCCGCGTGCCAAACTTACTATGCCAGCGCCTAATACAAATCTAGAAGCGAAGACTAGGAAATGAGATGTATATAAAGCTAAGAACGGGAAAATGGCTGTGCATATGATGATGAGTAATGCACATAGTCCTAATAAAGATTTCGGCGAGATTATAAGCAGGAGATAGCCTCCTGGTAACGTAGAGAATAAAGAACCCCAAAACGTGGCGGTGAAGATCCAATCTTGAGTTTTTGTCGGCCATTCAAAAGTGCCCTAAAATAAAGAATTTTTATAGGAAATAGGAGAATTTGCTTAGACCTCTTATGCCTAGTCTTAGGCTTCAGGACCCAGGCCACCAATTATCAGGTTAAAAAAATCCTTACTCCATAATCATTCACGACTAGCGTATCACCTTGTACGGCGCCTCCACAAGTTTGTTGAGTTGTCGGCACTGTTGAGACCGATGGAGTCATTTTTTCAAACGTATTTTTTGTAGCCGCCAATTTGACAGCAGTCGAATTAATCATGCACGTCATAGTTAGCCCTAGATTGGTCCTCATATAATTTGTTGAAAAATACAACAACATTATTATTACCATTAAATGAAATCTTCTTGAAAGGGGATGGAAAAAGGCTAAATTTTGACTATTCGAAAAAATTTTGTGTGACTTACGAAAGGTTTTTGAGTTGCTCGCCTTTTCTACATCTTTCATTTTGAGCTCGTCTGATTCTGGGGTTTGAAAATTTATACAAAATTTTCACTAAGAATACGATTTTTCACTCGTTTTATATAGACAATTTTGGCCAGATGGTATAACAAACTTGTTTCTGATCCTTTTATTACACTTTTACTTATTAAAAAGAGAACATATCATCACAGGACCGGCCCGCCAGTCCTGTGATCCTTACAGAGACCGTGTTTTAAGTATTTCTTCCTTGTTTCACAAAAAATACCTTTGCCATCTTTCATTGAAAGCCAAATTTGTAATGAGAGAATCTTTTATCAAAACAAATTAATCTAAACGAATGTTTAAACACTGATTGACGTCCGAATAAAACTCGTTATTGTATGGCATACCTTTATTGAAAAGTACAAAAAAACCAAAATCACAAGATACTTTTCTTTTTCTTCTTTTTCATTTATGGCATCATAAGATCTTGAGCGAAAAAGGATTTTCGAAAGGTAAACTTGAAAATACATATAACGTCAGAACAGGGCCGTAGCTACTATAGGGCACGACGGGCCCAGCGTCCCCTGAAATCGGCCGAAGGCCACAAAACGATAGGGGTACTCCTTATGTTTTGCGCCGGCAAAAAATCGAAAAGGGGACCCTTATGATTTTGTCGATGCGCTTCTTGAAATCTGAGCCCTAGCTACGGCCTTGCGTCAGGACAAAACAGTCTAGATAACATCGCGACAAAATAGATGTAAACCTTTTTTTCACGCCCTCTATGACGTGTTCAATAAGTATGCTTGGGGTCATTGTCCTGCTGGAACAACCAACCTTGTGGCATGTGAGTTCGGGCGTATGGGAGCATATGTGTTCGCAAAATTGCTCGTAATTAGAATGAGAAATCATAATTTTGGTGTAAAAAACGAATTTGAATACGTTTTAACTTGACACTACATGAAACTGTTGAATTTGGGAGGTGTTCCAAGTTTTTTGTCCGCGACTGTAACATTCATGTTAAAAAAATCTCCATACTTTTTAGACACTCTGTAAAAAGGAAAAACATTCTTCTTTAAGATGATCATGTTTAAAAACGCCTCAAATATAATGAACACCATTTATTTTAATCTTTGACTTGTACTTTTAAATCATCTGGTTAAACAAATGCACCTTTTGAGTTGTTACAACTTTTTATAAGATAAACACATTCCTTTTACTCTTCTGACAGTCTTAAATAATGGAGCAAAAGATATTTTGTTTGATGTCTCAAACAGATTTCTCTCAAGTACATCAGATGATAGGGGAAACGATAAAAAAAAGTTTATAACAAGTTTTTTGCCGATTGTTTTCGCCAAAAGATAATCGAACACCGCCAAGAAATGGCGAGAAATTGTCCGAACATCAATAAAAACCTGATCGGGCGAACTCATCTCGTCTAAAATAGACTAGAGTCTGAAAAGTGCAAGACGATCTCTCATTTTTTTAGATGGTCTGATGCGTAATAGTGATAAAGGATCGTAACATTTCAACAAGGGGTAGATCTTGGGTGAGGGCATAGATTAATAGGGGGTGCCAATTGGCATCCCTCCTCCCCCACACAAGAATTGCAACTTTTTTGAAAAATCCTTTAAAAAGTCGAAAAATTGGGACAATTTTGATTATTTTTGTCAAATTTTAGTAATTTTTTTATAAAAAAAAACATATAATTTGGTACAAATTTGCCTTTTTTAATCAATTTTTATTTTGCTTTAAAAAATATGTTATCTACAATTATTTGCAACAACAGTTAAACAATATTTACTTCAATATTTTCTCAACTTGCTGCGACGATTGGAATCTGCCTTTGAACTCGAACAAGCCCTAAACGAAACAAGGGATCTGCCCGAGAGAGACAAATTCATTGTTCCATTCAAACGATGCTGCTCAACAGATTTCCGGCATCTCCAAGCTCTTTGTTTGTACATGAAAATACTTCGGGATATAAATTGTGGGTCATCTTGCGTGTTAATATATACACAGTGTAAGTACTTCATTATTTTAAAGCTTGTTTTTGCTCATAATGAGAATTTTAAATTTATCCGGCCAAATGCCAAGAGAAACCAGAGATTGCATTAATTAGATTTATTTTATTTGAATTAAACAAAAAATTATTATGAAATAAGTAATTGAAGAGATTCTAGCCTATCGTTTACCATTTTCGATATCTAAATTTTTTTATCAGGAACATAAAGAGGTGCATATCTGGCCCTCCCAAGATTATGAAGTAGAACGAATAAAAACTGTTTCCCAAAAATAAAATTCTGATCCTACCATTCACACATGGGCGGCGAGATGTCGTGACGAGGTTGTGCCGAGAGGTCAAGGGGTTGTGCCTGGGGGGGGGAGAGAGGGTTGTGCCAAGGGAAGGAAAGAGGGTTGTGCCGGAACATAGTCTACCATTACGATTTTCCATCAAAATTGTCCAAATTTCCCAATTTTTCAACAAAAATCATAACATAGGAGCATTTTTAACTTAAAAAACAAGCATTTTCCAAAAAATTTTTTGGCTGCGGCGCTGATTTTTGCCTTAAAAGGGGAGGGCCGTTTAGAGTGAGTCAAAATTTTTTTTCTAAAAATGACAATATTACCATAGATCGGCAAGGGGAGGGGAGCCTCCCCCCTGATCCACTCACTCATGGACCCAAAATTGAGGGGGGACCACCTCATGGGCCCCCCGAACAGTATGGTCCATAAAAATTGGGTGTCAGAAGACTATTTCAAGCTAAAAAAAAGGTCGTTTTTTGGTGGAGGCGGTGGGGGACTATCGGGGATCCCCTCCCCCCAACTTGCCGACCTATGCCTATTACCCCTAATTTTATGCGGGTGTGCGCATTCCCAAAGCGTGAAAATGCTTCCTTGAGCCTGATTCAGGGAATTGGGTGGGTGTATTGAAGCGAAAATCGAAAAAAGTTCGATTTTACGCCGGAAAACCGGCTGTATAAAGGTTTTTCTAAGCGGGGAATCGATTGCGCGCATTCATGAACCATGAAAACACTTCCTTGACCCTGATTCAGGGAAGGGTCAGTGTATTGAAGCGAAATTTTAATTTCGCTTTAAAATTTTGCTTCAATACACCCACCCAATTCCCTGAATCAGGATCAAAGAAGCGTTTTCAGGGTTGGGGAATACGTGCATTCGAATCCTCGCATAGACAAACCCCCAGGGTGACATTTTTGACCATCTAGCCCTCTTGCACACCTTTTTAAAACTTCGCTTCAATACACCGGCTTCTTCTCTGAATCAGGGTTAAGGAAGCATTTTTAGAGTTTATGAATGAGCGCAATCGATTCCCCGCTTAGAAAAATTCCTATACAGCCGCTTTTCTGGCAGAAAATCGAACTTTTAGCGATTTTCGCTTCAATACACCCACCCAATTTCCTGAATCAAGCTCAAGGAAGCATTTTCACGCTTTGGGAATGCGCACACCCGCATAAAATTTGGGGTAATAGGGATATTTTTAGAAAATTTTTGACGATAACTCGCTCTAAACGGCTCTCCCCCTTTAACTCAAGTATTTCAACAAAAAATTTTCGTCAAAAATCGAAAGTCTCTGATTAAAAAAATGTTTTTCAACAAAAATTTTCTTGCCTGTCGACTAAAGGTGTGCACGGGCCAGGCCGGCCCTAGGGCCGGCCTGGCCTGAGCACTTTTTGCCGGCCCTAGTCAGGTCGGGCCAGGCCAGGCCGGAAGTTCGGCCTGGCCTGACCTGGCCCGTTAAAAGTTCCGCGGCCTGGGTCAGGCCAGGCCGGCCTAGGTCGGGCCAGGCCAGTCTTGATGACCCTGATTCATGGAAATAAGAGTATGTATTGAAGCAAAAATATGAATTTTTCTTCTGAAAATCATCCAGATGTGCAGGACAGAGGGTCTGCACACCTTTACCTACAGGTAAAGATGTATACGGGTCAGGCCGGCCTGACCTGAGCACTTTTTGCCGGCCCTAGTAAGACCGAGCCAGGCCAGGCCGGATGTTCAGCCTGGCCTGGCCTGGCCCGTTAAAAGTTCATCGGCCTGGTCAGGCCAGGCCAGTTGTAGGCCGGCCTAGGCCGGGCCAGGCCAAGTCTGATGGCCGGCCTGCACACCTTTACTGTCGACACGAAAAATATAAGGGAAGTCAAAAGTGATTTTTGAAGAATTTCTTTTAAAGAATCGAAAAAAATCATAAGGGTCTCTCTTATGTTTTTGCTCAAACTATGACTTTGCCTGTTTTGGTTTGTCATGACGACAGGTGAGGTTATGCCGAGGGTCAAGGGAGGTTATTCTATTTTTCAAATTTACAACAGCCCACGTATGCTACCATTATTTGAAGGAATTTTGAGATCATCTCCATTCAAAGAAGCTCTTCTACTACCAGGAGCACTCAATGTTTGAGGCCTTTTATTCAAACAAGAAGTTCTAAAAATTCGAAAAATTTGTACAAATTCGACAAAAACTAACAAAATTCTCATCATTTTTAAAGCATTATCCGGATCTACATGTCTTTTGTATACATTTTTAGCACCTTCATGCAGATTATGATCTTCTACTTCCACTATTTTTGTACAAGCTAGCTACAAAATTTTCATTTTTGTAAAAAGATTCAAATTTTTATTCCCCTAGGTACTGCGCTATCAAAATTCGTACTTTTTCCGAAAAACGTTCGTACCTGGATACGAATGTTCGTACTCGAGTGGAATTGATCATCTTCAATAATATGAATTTCTTTTGCAAGAAACTAATGAATATATAATAAAAAACATGCGAATAACGCATTCCAACTTTAGTTCGAACTTTTTACCTATGCTTCGAATGTTCGTACCAGGGTACGAACATTCGTACTGGAGTCCGAAGGCTCGACTTGTTTAAAATATGTATTTTTAATTTTAAAATATAGTCCGTTTCCGCCGCCAATGGAAAAAAGTCCGGGAGATGGTCAAGTGGTCCATGGCGCGCGCGACATCTGGATTGACCCTAAGGTCTCAGGTTCGATTCCACCTGGAGTCGAATTCTTTTTGCGACATTCAAAATTGATGAAAATTTTGTACCCAGATACGAACGTTTTTCGAAAAAAGTACAAATTTTGACAGCACTGCTTAGGTGTCATAAGGAAATTACGTTTCCACAGAGGGGGAGGGGGTCAGCTGAAGTCCTATATTAGTTATGATTATACTCATTTTTGAGTTACAATTGGAGGGGGGGGGGATCAATAATCGAGTTTTTGGAAAAGTGATTTCTTGATAGTCCCTTACCAATTCTTCTTCAACCAAATCTGGCAATTGCGTTCTATTCGGAATCATAGTTATGTTCTTGACATTTTTGACTAGGCTAAAATTTTCTGATATTTTTAAAATTAAAAAAAATTTCATACTTGACTTTTGAAGCTGAGCCTTGAAGAGGATGTACACTTCTTTCAGCTGCATTTAACCCGTAAAGTGGAGCAATAGTTTTGCTATCCCAAAAATTATCTTTTTCTAAGTCTGGCAGGTCATTTTGGTCTTGTTCAACTAGCGTTAGACCTGTCTAAAAAAAATACAATTGTCGCAATTCAAAAAATCATCTTATTACGATGAGGTTTTTGTCAATAACATAGTTACACTCCAAATCATCATCATCTTCTCCCAATGGGTTCATGAGTGCCTCTGCGACTTTCATCCATCCCATATAGACAATAAATTGTAGCATAGTGGTAAAGGGTATCCATAAATCTACCTAAAATTTTGTAAAATTGAGAGGGAATCCAACCAGAGGGAGAAAAGTGTAGTACCACCCACACCACCCATCTAATTTTTTTTACTATATTGCACCTAGTTTTTATTCTTGAAAAAATAAAATTAAAAAAAATTTTTTTTAAAACTAAATGCAATATAGTCAAAAAAATTAGATGGGTGGTGTGGGTGGTACCACATACTTTTTCGCACCCTGGCCCCAACCCACAAATTGGGGTGGGTTGAGGTGAAGTTATTTAGGTGTACCCCCCCCCCCCCCCCCCCCCTTTTTT
>OZJO01001164.1:14101-36177 GCA_900406225.1 Acrobeloides nanus | reverse complement strand
CTTAGTGCATTTTGAAGACGCCGCGTCTTCAAAATGCACTAAGACGCGCGCGTCTTGCGGCAAGTATAAATGGTGCCTTATGTTTCATTTTTTGAAAAAAATGTTTCACAAATTTCAATTCTTTAATCAGATTTATCCATTTTTTATCAGAATTTTTCCCTTGAAAATTCTTTGGAGTTTAGTCCCCCCCAAAATAGTGTCTTGTTCTGTTATTTGAGAGTATAGCCACAAATATCCAATATTTCTTACGTAGGTATAAAAATCTCGTCATAATGAGCTTCGTTGGCTAATTTAGCCAGTGCTTCGTGAATCTCATTACTAGGTAGTTGAATATTTCGTATAGATCGATTTTTAGAATTTGATTCATGAGAAAGTCTCCAGCCCTAAAACTTTTTATTACAATTATTTCCCGACCAGAAATATACCTGGCTAAAGAAATCTTTTACAAATTTTCCTTCAGATCTCCTCAAAATTGGTGGGGGTCTAGATGGCTTGTGATTAGCTTTGCGTTTACGAGCGAGAGATTTTTTCAGTAGTTTTTTGTGGATGGGTGAGGAGATGATTGTCTTCTTGGGTAGTTGTTGTTTTCGGTTCTTTAGTGGTGAGGTGGTGGGTGTGGTCGGCTTTTTCTGAAAATGTAACAAAAAAATTATCACCATCGGAGGCGGGTAATAGGAACGAATGCACCGCACAAAAAATTTCGTACGGATCTCCGGCACATGAATTTTCCGCACGGATCTACCGCTCAGGATTTTCCGCACATTTACACATCCGCACGGATTTTCCGCACAAGAATCTTCCGCACATGTTTTCATTAATAAAAGTTGCCTGAGGCCCAATTCCTAGCGTGAACCGATCGGTCAACCGTACGGTTCACGCTAGGAATTGGGCCTGAATTTCAATAAAATCGTGTTTATTGAAACGATTGGCAAAAAATCTTTAAAAAATGTGAGACAAAAATTCAAAAATATGTGAAAGATCCGGTGCGGTCAATACCTTAAAAAATTGTGCGATGCATTCATTCCTATTGCCCGGAGGCGATTCATACCTTTTTCGGAGATTTTCTCTTTTTACTCTCATCACTTGTGAAGAATTTTTGCAAGGTTTTAGAATCCTTTTTGACATAATCAACTTCTTGGAACATTTCTTTTCTGTAAAAAAATAAAGTTTCGATTTTTTTAATTTAAGAAAAATTCAACCTCTGATTCAAAACATCCTTTGACAAATGAGCATCATGCCAAAAGTAGTCGATAAAATGCCGTTCCAGAGATTTACCTTTTTGGGGTAAAATTGACGGTTGGTTCGAGCTGTTGGGGGTTAAATTTTGTCGGATTAGTCTCGGCCGGGTTCTATTTTGGTATATTTTAGGGATAGGTCGGCATCTGGCACAGGTAAGAGTAGAATCGTCAAGTTTTTCTTTGTGCTCTTCATCTTCGAGTTTTAAGTTCGGGAAACGGGCTAGCTAAAATATATATACTGGCCTGAATCTTCGCCTATCAGCGCGGATTCAGGACCCAAATTCAATTTTTCCATATACTATATTCCACTCTTCATCTACGAAAAAATCAATTTTACCAAATGCCTGTATAAGGATTTTTTTGAAAAATTCCTTCTGCAAAATTTCGTTTTCTTTGGGCACAATCTTTTTATTTTTTAAAAATAGCTGATTTGCGGGGGATTTTTTCGTAAGGACGCTGAATTTTTAGCGAAATGCCTTTTATTGATCGCGACCCGCTTTTTTTACTTCTTTGACAACTAACCATTTCCCGTTGCTTTTTCGCTAGCATCGCTTCAACTTCTTGAAACCTTCTCATACACTTAATATCTGTTGCAATGATTTTTGCACGTGCTTGAAAAAATTCGAAATTTTCTTGGTCATTTATTTCGCCATCACCAAAAATTGACTCCTCATCCGAACTTTTATCGGTCAACTCGTCCGGGTCGTCATTTTTTGCTGGGTTTTCTTCGAATCTTTCCCAAGTTCTTTGGTCGTGCTCTTTTGAGGTGCTAGGGGATGAGAGACAAGGTTCTTCGAAAACGAATTCGTAAAGCTCGGTGGAGAGAAATTTTTGAACTTGAGGTCTTTGTCGAACTTTTCTCATATAGCGCACGAGTTGATATGAAGTTAGAGATTTTATTTGAGGTATTTTACTGATCAAAGGTTGATCAAATTTATATTTATCCAATTTTNGTGGAGAGAAATTTTTGAACTTGAGGTCTTTGTCGAACTTTTCTCATATAGCGCACGAGTTGATATGAAGTTAGAGATTTTATCTAAAAGTGAAATTTTTTGATAAGTTAGAGAATCGTTAGCTCAGACAAGGGGTGAAGGGAAGGGTTCAATAGCAAAAAATATTTTAAAAGGGGAGGGAACTTTACGGTCGGGTAGAAATTCGTCAATCGACTCAGCTCTCCGAGCGCTTCAAAACGAGTGCCGTATCATGGTGTTCTGGGGGGGGGTGATCTATGGCCTATTGGCTAACGTGTTCGGTGTTCATTCATAGGGTGCGCCCTATGAGTGAGTATCGAGCACGCTAGCCAATCGGTCATGGGTCAAACCCGCCCCCATGATATGGTACTCGTTTTGAAGCGCTCGGCGAGCTGAATCGATTGGCGACTTTTTTTAATTTTGACCCTTGCCTGCACCTTTTCGGAATTTTGGTGCGCCATGCCTCCTCTTCATAAATAACGAGAAGAGACGGCAATAAAAATATCTTAAACCTTACTTGAGGTATTTTACTGATCAAAGGTTGATCAAATTTATATTTATCCAATTTTTCGCTCAACAATTTTTTCTTTTGTGCTTCCGTTAGCTTTTTCTCAGCCTGATGGTTACTCCTAAAAATTTTATAGAATTTTTTTCAAAATATAAATACCCATCGGATTTTCTTCTACTTAATTTAAACCCAAAATCTTCTATCCCTTGAGGACTTTGTAGATTTTTAGATAAGCTTTCAGATTTTCTCCTCTGGTCCATTTTTCCATTGGGGGATGTCATTTGATGGTTACTAAACGACTNCTAAAATTTATATTTTAACCTATGTAAGAGAGACAAGTTCATTTTCATACCTCATCGACTTCCTTCTAGATCTATTCACTTCTTTCGAGGTTGATGGTATATCTGGAAAGTCTTTCAAGCCTCTACTCTCTTTGTAAAAAGATCTCGCTTCTTGGCATGCAGAATTAATCATTTTAAACATTTGTTCATAAGTTTCGTCACTGGGTAGAGTGAGATCATCGATTGTTTCACTAGTTGTATTGGTATAAGGAGAATATTGAGATCCGGGGGCGGATATTATGTTATTAAAGTCGATATTGGAGCCATTTTGAGGGTAGATTTCTTTATTATACGATTGTGGTGAAGGCTAAAATTTTAGGTTGATTTTTAAGAAATGCGGTAGACAAGGTGCCTCCTAAAGAATTAATCGCAAGATCGACTTTTCACATTTTTGGTCCGTTTCCATTAGAGATCAGCAAGATCAAGATTTTGATCAAAATTTTAAACAAAATCAAGCATGTTTAACAAAAAAATTTCGCAGCGCTAATCGCAGAGACAAAAAGGTAGCCAAAAATTTTTTGAGGGCGTCACCAGGCCCGTAGCTACTTTGGGGCCCGGCTCCCCCCTGAAATAAAAAAAATTGAATTTTTTCGTANGGTAGCCAAAAATTTTTTGAGGGCGTCACCAGGCCCGTAGCTACTTTGGGGCCCGGCTCCCCCCTGAAATAAAAAAATTGAATTTTTTCGTAATGGTTCCTCTTCTTATGCTTTTGCCCAAATTTTCGAATTTTTTCTAAAATCATAATGGTCACCCATTATGATTTTTCACCAAAATTTTAATTTTTTGCCAAAAACTTCCAAAATTTATTTATTTTTCTTCAAAATTCATCATTTTTTGCCCAAAATCGTCAATTTCTGAGCATTTCCAGCTTAAAAAAGAAGCATTTTTCAAACAAAATTTCATGAAAAAATCACATAAGAGAATCTTATGATTTTTATCAAATTTTGGACAAAAATTTTTTTAAAAACATAAGGGTCCCCCTTTTGTGGAACCCTTATTGATCGAGGCCGCCCTCGAAACGGACCCCCTTCCTATGGGCCTGGGCGCCACCCCTTAGGAGAAGCCCTTCCTAGAGCCCTGCTGTAGTAGATAGCGAATAACGCCTAAGGGAGGGGATAGCGCCACGACGATAAAAAGGTCGCAATTACAGGGGGGTAGGTAAGTGCCTCCATATTGTAAATTTTTATCACTCGATGTGAACAGTGCTGTAGGCGGGGGGGGGGATAATTACCCCCCTAAAATTTCAAAAATTCATTGAAAATGAGGAAAATCCAAAATTACCCCCCCCCCCCTCCAATTTTTTTCTGCCTACGGCACTGGGTGTGAGATTAAGTTAATTCGAAAATCGTTCTTAACCCTCAAATAATTACCGGAATAGAACTGATGTTACTGGAGCTATCACTAAACGACAAATTTGGATCAATCTTCCTCGGTCGACCCCTCTTTTTCTTTTCCAAGTTTGGACCCATAAACATATCTGGTTTGAAAAACCCATTCGCAAATTTTGGTACAATATTATCTTTGAAGTTTTCTATATTAGGAGAAGGCTCAATAACCGTCTTGAAGTTGCAACCTAAATTTTTTTATTAACAAACTCCAACAAATTCAATATTACCATTAATCGAATCATTCGATGAGTCTTTGGTGGGAATAAAGAAATTCGAGGTAGAATTTGAATTTGGCGAAACAATTTCCATTTAATAGAAATGAAAAACTAGCGTCAAAAGGGCATTTTGTAGTGATGAAAAACTGAAGAAACAAACTTATCGATTTTTTAGTGCACGAAAAAAGTTCAACCTTATTTAAAAAAGTCAAGATATCGATTTCTTGAATAACGCAAAAATTTTACATCAATTTTTTAAACTTTCCATAGTGCCACTTGATAGACTAAACAAATATCGAGCACACGTGAAACGGGTGAAAATTTCACAATATGGAAGCGTTTTTCGCCTGACGCAAGTAAAGAAAAGAAACCTTTTTGGGCTTCCGTTTTTATAAATGAGCAAATAATGAAACGAAAATGTTTGAAACGAAGTGCCAAATGCGGGAAATGCAAAATTGCAAAACCAAGCGCGAAAAAGTTCAACGCTTGATTTTTTATGAAATTTTTTGAGAAAATGGCTTTGATTTCGAAAAAATTAGAGATTGCGTATTTGCGGGGCGGGATTTTTCAATTTATTTTTTGCAGGCGGGATTTTTCAAATTTCGGGGTGGAGTTTACCAAAAAAAATCGTGCGTGCGGGGCGGGTCCCGCCCCTTAGCCATCTCTAGAAAAATTTTAATTTTTCGTTGTTTCGTTTTAACGAATGTGTATCGCAATCTATTAAATACAGACCTAAGCACTCGCATACATATGGGAGCATTGCATCTTCTTAATTTCAATTTCACTTGAATATCATCAGTCGATATAACAAAGTTTTGCGATGGAAACTTATATTTCAAAAGCGTCTAACAGAAGGGGCAGTCCTAGTAAGTCCCCTAATTCCAGCGAACTATCCGGACAAGACCGTGGAAACGAAGCCAAGTGCCCGAAGTGCCATAAAAACTGGGACGCAGTGGAAGGAACGTCATTAGAATGCAGCGTATGCAACTGCTGGTACCACCTTACCTGCACCGACCTCGTAGAACCACCTCCGGATGAAGAACCATGGACGTGCGAAGCATGCCAACAAGCCGTACAGCCATCAGCACCACCCGAATCGTTTAAATGCTACCTGTGCAATCGCCGAGCTAAGCCGACAGAGCGACTCCAGTGCAGCGTCTGCCGAAGCGTTAGCCACCCTCGCTGCGAAGGACTCGAACAACGTCAAATTGAAGCGATCCGTAAAGGCGAAGACTACTTCTCATGCCGCGAGTGCCTCAATTTCTACAACACACTGGCTTTGCCGATATTCCACGACTTGTATACCGAACCGCCACGGATCCGGAAGAACAACGCCAACTCCCGCATGGAATCAGCCCTAGCTGATGCTGACATGTTCGTCGCCAACAAGCCATCCAAACTTCGCATCATATCTGCGAACATCAACGGACTAAGAGGCAAGAAAGACGCGCTAGAAGCTACCGTAGAGACCTACAATCCGGACATTGTTCTACTCCAGGAAACGAAAATTGATGCAACGATCAAGAGCGACGAGCTATCGATCCCTGGATATGTCCTATTCAGGAGCGACAGAACATCTGGAGGAGGAGGAGTGTGCGTCTACGCCAAGCAACAACTCAAACCACGAGCTCACCGATCGATCCAATCACCATTCTTCGAACTAGCCAGCGTCACGGTAGACACGTCGACAACTCGCGCAGTGTTTGCCTCAGTCTACCGTCGTCCGAACCAAGTGTTAGAGGCCAAGACTTCCTTTCTCGACAGCCTCGAAGATCTGATCATCGACTGCGCCACAAGACCCGTAATTGCAGCAGGAGACGTCAACATCGACTGGCTGGCAACGGAATCCGATGAGTTGAGAGAGATGCTAAAGACCCACGGAATGCGTCAACTCTATGAAAGACCAACTCACGGCCACAAAGCCATCGATCACGCCTATGTACCCGCCAGCCTAAAGTCGGTCAATATGCAGCAACTTGCCGGCCTAGAGAAAATTCACGACACGCTCTATTTCGAAACCGATATACGACTGAAAAGACATAGGCCCGATCCGATCCTCATCAACGACTTCAAGAACGCTAACTGGTCTGCTCTCATGCGATATCTAGTCGACTTAAACCTGAGCCAAGGGATATGTGAAGCGGCAACATTGGACGATGCCTGCTCCCTGCTCCAAGACCGAATACTCGAAGCGATGTCGAAATTCGTACCCACCAAGAAAGTCAGGCCAAAAAACTCGGTTCAGTGGGTAACCGAGGAAGTCAAGCGATTCTCACGAGCCAAAGACCTTGCGCATCAACGATCGAAGGAAAACCCGACTACAGAAAACATCGCAGCTTGCCGTCGCCTTAAGAGAAAGTTCAAGCAGCTCGTTCGAAAGACCAAGACAAACTTCTGCCAAACAGCGATAGAGAAGGCGACAACACCCCAAGAATTCTGGAAGACCATTCGGCGACTCCAAGGAAAGACGACCATCGCACCGCTTCCAGATCTCCAAACTGGCGGAAAGGCAGCTACAACGGATCAAGAAAAGGCCGACGTTCTCACAGAAACCTTTGAATCTGTGTACTCGAAAATATCCGACCAGATCAAACCTGACTACTCGAGCCACCACCAACAAGCCAACTGTACTTGCCCGCCGGAATTTGTCGAGCAAAAGCTAATCTCTTACCCGTGAAAAAAGGCGACAGGAAGTGACAGAATCTCGATGGTCGTCCTTAAGAAGGCCAGCCAAGTGCTCTCCGATCCGATCGCTACTCTCATCACCCGCTGTCTTGCCGAGACCACCTTTCCGACCCTCTGGAAGAACGCGGTGACCGTGCCAATACCAAAGAAAGAGAACTCAGTCGACCCCAATGACTATCGCCCGATCGCTCTATTACCAATTATAAGCAAGATTGCTGAAAGCTTCATCCTTTCATTGATTTACCCGGCGATTGAGTCCACGACCAACGACAATCAGTTCGGCTTCCGAAAACACCGCTCCACCACCGACGCCTTATTACGCTTTGATCATCTAGTGGCATCGGGATTTGACAAGTGCAAGAGAAGTGGTAAAGCCACTCGTGTAGCCGCCGTATTCTTCAACATACGAAAGGCCTTCGACTCCGTCCCGATTCAGCAACTCATCGCCAACCTCAAGTCCAGAAGCATCGACCACAGCCACATCAAGCTGCTCGACTCCTACCTTCGCGATAGAACCTTCCAAGTACGTGTCGGAACATCAATCAGCGAAAAGCGGCAAGCCACATCCGGAGTTCCACAAGGAAGTGTCCTCGGACCCATATTATTCAACTCGTACGTCGATCAAGTCCTCGAAACAAGGCTTAGCGAAGACGCCAACCTCATCATGTACGCCGATGACCTAGCCTATGTTAAACCAATCCTTGGACCAGAAGACGAGAAAGCTGTTCAAGAAGATATTGACAAGCTTTCTGAGTCCTACAAGAGCCTCCAACTGCGACTCAACGCAAATAAGTGCAAATTGATGGTCATGTCGCTCGCCAAAGCGCATCAAAAAACGCCACTCCGCATTACGCTAGATCAAGAAGAAATCGAGAACGTAGAGAACATTCGCTATCTGGGAGTCGACCTTGACCCAAAGTTAAGCTTCAAAAACCACGTCCAACGAATAGCGACCAAAACGAAACAGGCGATTGGAGCTCTCTCCCGAACTGTGCACAAGTGGGCGCCCATAGGAACCTTCGAGAAGCTATACAAAACGACGGTCGAGCCTATTATGTTATACTGTGTAGAAGCATGGTACCCTAACCAGCACTCGCTGCAAGACAGACTCGAACGAGTGCAACGGATGGCCGCTCGTCAGATACACAGAGACTACCGCCAGCCCTATGCGAGCCTTTTGGAGGCGACAGGATGGAAACCGCTGAGCCGCGTCGCCGTAGAACGCCGAATCAAATTGGCTTACCAATATCATCATGGACTACGCTTGCTGCCCGAAGGGACTATCGTTCGACAAAGTGCCATCCCGATAAGGCGAAGCATCCGCACCACTGCTTCTCACGAGTTCTACATGCCGTACGCGATGGACAACCCGATCTCAGAACTACGCCGAAATTGGAATGCCGTTCCTCCAGAAGTCGCAAGCCTGCCATCAGTGAACGCCTTAAAAAGTTCTCTTGAAGACGGCATGGTATACACCCATTTGGTCAACCGAGGAATCGTGCGAAGAACTGATAACATCCAATAAACAATACTAATAACCATGTTTAGTTACATTGTATGAGCTCAATATTTATTTATTTACTATTTGACTGTTTGCTTTATTTTACTTGTAGTTTGGTGTAATTGTCATTTATTGGCGTACCAAATAAAATCTTCAAATGAAATCAGAGACCGAAAATGGGCCCCCTCGTTTTCGGACTTTTTTGTTTTGAAGTGCGCTACAAAAAAATTTCCTTAAACAACCTAAGGGGCCTGAATGCGGAAACGATAGATCAAGTCCCTCTAATTTATAAAAAAAAATTTTGAGTTGTGAACTTTTTTCTAATTAGAGATATGCAATCAGGCCCCCCTCGGGTTCGTCAAAAACCATGGGGGGGGGGCTCTAGGAAGATTGCCAACAGAAAATTGCCAACGTATATAGGTATTGCACTAGCACAGCGGCGCGATTCCCAGTAAAGTGTTTCGAGAAACTGTTACCATCTCAGAATGACTCGGAAACTTCATAAAACATGTTATAATGGTCTAATAATAGTTGTAATAGCCTTCATTTTGATGTGCCACCTCAAGATCATGAGATGGCATATAAACCCCTGTATTTTAACCATCTCAGAATGACTCGGAAACTTCACGGCTCTATAACCCCACTTCAAAAATCTCCAAGTTAAACATCTCGACAAGGATAGCGTGCTAGGCAAAAAGCCTTCATACAGCTTTAGCGATTGAGTGGGAGAATAAAATACAAAAGGAATTATCGAAAAATCTTTTTCCGTTAAGAAGTTGGAGATTTTTACCTTCAAAATCTATACCTTCAAAAGTTGGAGATTTTTGAAGGCTCTATACCTTCAAAAATCTCCAACTTCTTTATAACTTCAAAAATCTCCAACTTCTTAACGGAAAAAGATTTTTCGATAATTCCTTTTGCATTTTATTCTCCCACTCAATCGCTAAAGCTGTATGAAGGCTTTTTGCCTAACACGCTATCCTTGTCGAGATTTTTAACTTCAAACTTTACATACATACACAACTCAATAATAATATATGTACCCTACTTCAAAAATCTAGAACTTTTTCAAATGAAAAGATTTTTCAAAAATTCTTTTTGTATTGTGAAGCGCCAATCATGATCTAACTCTGTATGAAGCGGTTTTTTCTGAAACGTTAAGATAGCCGACATATCGAATTTTGAAGTTCGTGTATATATATGTATGTATCGAATACCCTTTAAAATACAGGGGTTTATATGCCATCTCATGGTCTTGAGGTGGTACATCAAAATGAAGGCTATTACAGCTATTATTAGACCATTATAACATGTTTTATGAAGTTTCCGAGTCATTCTGAGATGGTAACAGTTTCTCGAAACACTCGCGCCGCTGTGCTAGCGGAAGATTGCCAGCGGAAAATTGCCAGCGGAAGATTGCCAGCGGAAGATTGCCAGCGGAAAATTGCCAGCTGAAGATTGCCAGCTGAAGATTGCCAACGGAAAACTGCCAACGAAAAAACATAAAAATAATATTATTAAATTTTATATTGTTCAAATCGTTTCAATATCGAGATTTTAGTGAAATTCAGGCAACTTTTGTTGCGTTTTATAGTCGTTGGCAATTTCTGCTTTTTCGTTGGCAATTTTCCGTTGGCAATTTTCTGTTGGNAATATCGAGATTTTAGTGAAATTCAGGCAACTTTTGTTGCGTTTTATAGTCGTTGGCAATTTTCTGTTGGCAATCTTCCTAGAGCCGGGGGGGGGCCTGACTGCATATCTCTAAGAGGGAAAAGGTTTGAATCCTAAATTTGTTTTATAAATATAGAGGATGTTCAATCTATTATTCGCACATCCAGGCCCCCTAGTTTGTTTCAGAAAATTTTTTGTAGCTCAGTTCAAAACAAAAAAGTCCAAAAACGAGGGGGCCCGTTTTCGGTCTCTGATTGCAATACGAAAGATTCGTTTGAATTTGATAAAATCCGACTATATGGAACCTTCGAAAAACCATCATACGAGTAAATTTTAGCCCTGGAAGAGTCTACTCGCGTGTCACTCACAAGCCCTGCGAGTAGGGTTGGCATTTGGTCAATTGACCTATTTGACCGGTCAAATAGGTCAACGGAAAATATCATTTTTTTGAATGATCGTTTCAATAATCAGATTAAATCAGGCAAAATTTAACGTTTTAAAAACGTTAAATTTTGCCTGATTTAATCTGATTATTGAAACGATCATTCAAAAAAAAGCTATTTGACCTATTTATAGGGTAGGTAATTGATCGGTCAAATAGGTCAATTGACCGGTCAAATGACCAACGGTCAAATGCCAACCCTACCTGCGAGTGAAGTGTAGGCGGGCCCTTATGTCACAAAATTTTTTTAAGGGTTACTACTTCGTGCGATTTTCTCCTTTTTCTATCGATTTTCATCAAAAGTAACCTTTAAAAAATTGTAGAAGAAATCAATCTTTACAACTTTGGTAAAAGATTTTGAACGAATCTTTTTAGAAATCGATAAAATTCATTATCAAAATAAGTATCCTTACAAAATTTTTGTGACACTCAAAGCTAGGGACCGTCATGCTATCGAAGGGGGGCCGTACAACGGCGAGAAGTAAAAAAACCGTCCGGGGGTCGATTTTGAGTTTTTATGACAGAATACTNATTTTTTATAAAGAAGATGAAGTTTGAACAGTTTGGTATTTCTCATACAAATCCTTTTTTATCGGATGCACTTGAAGCGGTTTCTATAAAATTTGGTAATTTTTTAAAACTTTAAAAGCTATCGAAAAGTTTTACAACTTGATCTTTTCGAATATTCCAGTTTTTTGCTAAAAGGTTTAATCTTTAAAAGTGTTTTTGAAAGTTTAAAAGTAATTTTCAATGGTTTAAGAAAGATAACCTTCCATCATTTTTACTTTATCCACTCAATTTTTTGCTTTTTTCTTTAAAAATATAGCTGACTTTAATACAATTTTTGATTATATTTTTTAGTGAACGACATAGAACAAATTCCAACAATTGATGGATTTCACCCAGAATTTGCACACCAACACTTTGGTGAATCGTATGTTTTTTTACTTTAACAATATCCCTTATTTTTAGCGAGAAAATTATTGGATACAAGAATTTGGACATTTCTTTGGTTTATTCCGATGCTTCAATGTTTCTTTACCCAGAGATCAAGTATGACACGAAAGTTGCTGCTAGCCAAGATATTGAGGTGAGCAGTTTTCATGCATATTTTTATCTAAATTTTATTTTTCAGCCAGATGATATTTTGTTTAAATTGAAAGACCAACTACCGCAGGAACAAATGGATATGATGGTTTTGGACATCGTGGCCTTTAAGAAAAAATTAGAGGAGCAGAAGAAATTTCACCCATTTGGTGAAGTCGCTGGGGTTATTCGGCAAGAGGACGTCGAGTATCGAATGTACAAAGTTACAGAGTTNCCTTTAAGAAAAAATTAGAGGAGCAGAAGAAATTTCACCCATTTGGTGAAGTCGCTGGGGTTATTCGGCAAGAGGACGTCGAGTATCGAATGTACAAAGTTACAGAGTTTAACGAAGAGTACTCGAACTATCTGACAAGGATCCAAACTCTATCTCTATTTTATATTGATGCAGCTGAATATACAGACAATGAAGATTCACGCTTTTTTAGTTATACCATGTAAGCAGTGGCGACCACACATATGTTTCAATTTTAATAAAAGCGGCACTAACTCTGACCCCACACTTGTTTCTATTAAAAAGTTATTATTATAAGTTTTTCTAACCGAGAAATTCAATTTTTAATTATTTTAATTAAAAAAATTCGTTTTTATCATGTTCTACAGCTTTAAATTAAATCCGTCAACTTGTTATTCAATTTAAAAAAGATTTTAAGCAAAAATTTTTTGGTGGACCTGGGAGTCGAAACCGGCTCCGTTGTGGTAAACTGCCAACAGCTTCGCCACTACACCACACATACTTGATAGTTTATACACACTAAAAATACTCATTTTACAAAATGTTTGTTATTTGTACCGAACTTCAAAGTCTATGCAAATTTTATAGGAGCCAGATTTTTCGATAAATCTTTTTTAAATCGCTAGGGTATGTATCGGAGAATAGTGCTATGCATTTTTTTTTTGGAAAAAAATCCTGAAAAAAAAGTTATGGCCCTTAGATCTGTTTTTTAATGGAAAAATTTTAAATAACTAACCATAAAAATTTTTTGGCTACTTTTTTCCAGAAAAAAATGCATAGCACTGTTCTCTGATATATACCCTAGCGATTACAAAAAGAATTATCGAAAAAGCTGGCTCCTATAAAATTTGCATAGACTTGCAGAAAAATATGGCCGTTCCTCGTTATAGCCTATGGGGTCACAATTAGTGCCGCTTGAAACATATGTGGACCAGGGCTATGTCGGAACATGTCCAAATACCGGAACGGAAAACGAACAGCCAAAATGACCAATACGGAACAAAATTCTTGAATTTTCCTTTGGTCCTTTATGTTTTTGCTCTAAAATTCCAAAATTTTGGGCAAAAATATAATGGGGACCAAGGAGATTTTTTCGATTTATAAAAAAGATTTCAAAAGTTATCTTGGTCCCCCCCCCCCTTATGTTTTTTCACACCGATAGGCACGAACTTTTTTAGTTGAAACCCTTGTGTTAAGAAAAAACCACCTGCATGTAAGGGTTTTAAATTATTATGGATTTGGGAGCCTTTTTGAAAAATTAAAATTTTGCCTATTTTATTCGGCGTGGTGTTGCNCCACCTGCATGTAAGGGTTTTAAATTATTATGGATTTGGGAGCCTTTTTGAAAAATTAAAATTTTGCCTATTTTATTCGGCGTGGTGTTGCAAAAACTTTTGTATACTCACTTTTTTAAGGTTCGAAGTCACAAAAAGCCCTGAGGACGGTCGAGATGTTTTCAAACTTATGGGCTATGCCATTCTATACAATTTCTATGCCCACCCAAGCATGGTTCGACCACGCATCGCTCAGATTTTGGTTCTTCCTCAATATCGTGGAAAAGGCACTGGCGCTAAATTCTTGAAAGCAATTTACACGGATTTGAGAAAGGATCCTAATGTTAAGGACATCACAGGTATTTACTGGATTTTTAAAATTTCTTTGACTAAATAATTTTTAGCAGAAACTCCTGCCGATGCATTTGTTTTTCTTCGAGATTATATAGATTGCATTGATTGCAACCAACTTGAGTCATTCAAGAAAGAAAAGTTGCTGAAGGGATTTACTAAAGCAATGGAGGAAGAAGCTCAGAAAATTTTGAAGATTCATCCGGTGCGCAAAATTTAAATTTTTGGTTCGAAAAGCAATTTTTTGTTCAAGATGTGTCCAAAAGAATAGATTTTAACTTAATTTGAACTCAAAAATCGATTTTTCGAGCAATTTTGAGGGTAATTATATAGAACACACCCACTGTGTAGCCCACAATGGGTGTATCTATATAAGTACCATTTTAGCTCAACAAGTGATTTTTCGAGCGGATTTTAGCTATTTTCATGTTGTTGGAGCCATTTTGACGACTTTAAATCTAAAAAATTGAATTTGTTAAAAAATTTTTACCATTTTAGAAGCAGTCACGACGTGTCTACGAAATTCTCCGACTTTATCACACTGATACCGGAAACCCAGCTGAGGAGACCGCCTATAAGGCCATGGTGAAAGCTCGCCTTGAAAAACCAATGCGCCGTGGGCAAAGTGATTGGGTTAAGCTACGAAAAGTTTTGGATGATGAAGAGTTCCAAGTGATGGCCATAGCGAATTCGGAAGAGCGCAAGCAAGAACTGTTGGAGCAGAACTACGAGAAGGTAATGGAAGAATACCAGTTGGTGCTCTCAAGACTCAAAAGTTTTGCCGCTGAACATGGCTTCTAATTCTCTTAATTTAAATTGTTTGTTCATTTTGTTTGCTTATTTGACCTATTATAAAATTTGAATTTGGTTGTTATTTTTAAAATAGAGTTTTTGAACTCTTAAATGTTATTTTTGTAGTTAAAAAGTTTTTAAAATTTAATCTCAAAATTTGAGATCGGCAAAATCAAAATTTTTATTTTCCTGCCTCTTCCTATTCATTTTCAGGAGGAATGAGGGGTGCGCAACCACAATAGGAGTTACTCCCAAATTACTGGGGCTTTTTGCGCATGCCCAACGCCCTGGAGACATGGGATTCACATGCTCAACGCTTCGGAAAACCGAACTTAGACGCTCCGGGCCCAACGTTGCTTAACTCGGACTGTCCGTCGGCGTACCGAGAGAACTATGCTTCCTTGATAAAAATTTTGATGTCCAAAATTTTCCACTCACCAAAAATTCTTTTCTATTGGCATGCTGTCGCCGATCTCTACTCAAAATTTTAGAAACCGTATAAATCAAAATGATTATCCCAGTGCGCTGCTTCACATGTGGAAAAGTGATTGGAAATAAATGGGAAGCCTATTTGGGCCTGCTCCAAGGTGATTACTCTGAAGGCGATGCAATGGATGCCTTGAATTTGCGACGCTATTGTTGCCGTCGAATGGTGCTGTCACATGTCGATTTGATTGAGAAACTCTTAAATTACCACCCGCTGGAAAAATAATTTATCTATGTTGTATATATATTTATTTCTAATATATTTTTATTTTGTGTGCAAATAAATATATTTTAAAGGGTTGTTTATGTATTTGGTTTATGCTATTTGTAATTATTTAAAATTTGTTTGAATTGTAACGTGCACTGGACAACGTATCCCGGATTTTGATTTTTTATTTCGAAGGGGGGTGGCGAAATCCCAAAATTTCATTATTTCAATGAACTTTTTCCTATTCCATTTTCTTCAAAAAATTTTCGGACCGTCCCCTTCCTCTAAATACAGTGCCATAATTATCGATGGACCGGTAAATCCCCTCCCCAAGCTTGAAAATTTTTAGGGGAAGCAAAGTGAAAACTTTTTAAAAAAAGTATCAAACTCCACCCAAATTTGGACCAAAATTATGGCACTGCCTAGACGCTGGCCCTGGAAAGTATTAATGCTCGAAGTTACAAAAAAGTGACAATTGTCACCGGTCTTAAATATGCGAAATTTTGGGCACGATAAAAATTTGCTCAACGCGACATTTTTTGATCAAAAACATAAGGGGAGCCTTTAGATTTTCTAAACTTTTTTTGGCCCATGGGGGTATACATGTACACCCATTTCGTACGGCTCTGTAAATTCCATATGATTTAAGGAAGCATTTTCATCTTAGTTTTTGTTAGATGATTTTCCTTCCACTAATATAAATTTATCAAGGAGCTTACTAAATTTGAATTCTTAAGGCCAGACATTTTCCTAATCCGATTGCAACATTATGGAAAATCTTCATACATTACATTTGGGTTTCAGAGTAGAGGATTTTACTTGGTGATTTATGAGCATAGGGATTTTGCTAGTAAAATATTTTTTACCAAGTTTTTGAAGAAAATGCACTTACGCGAAAAAGGTATTTTTTCGCAAAAAATACTAACCATCCAAAAATTGAAGCATATACAGAATTTTTCTGGATAGCTTAAATAAATTTTTTCAAATTTTACAGTTTTGATTTTTTTTTAAACCACTTTTTAGATGTCCGATCTAAACCCTTATTCTTTTCCCTATCAACCTTATCCTATTCAGCTTTCCTTAATGAAAGCTTTCTATGATGCCCTTCAAGAACAAAAGATTGCTATATTAGAGTCTCCTACTGGTACAGGAAAATCTTTGAGCACGATTTGTGCGGCTTTAACCTGGCTAGAAGATTTTAACCGAGCACAAGAAGAGGAAATTCAGAGGAAGCTTGTTGAAGTGGAGAAAACTGAAAAAGGTGGGGTCAATTTTTGCTTATATGTGCATGTTTTGTTATTATTGCTGCATGTTTCTATACCTTGTTTTTTGTCATATTTTTATATGTGCCTACAGTGGCGTAGCGCAACTCGAATTTTGAGGACCACTGATGGCGACCTTTTTTGGGTCACCGCGCTGAGCGAGGCGAAATTGTTTTTAAATCTTTAAATTTAAAAAAGCGTCTCATTTGCGAATTTTTGAGTGTAATTACGCTTCTGAAAATTTGAATTTTTTTTTAAACTTTGGGCAAAAATATAAGGGGGCATTAGGGAAATTTTTCGGATTTTGTAGGGGCCCGAGCCTAGCAGGCACTACACCACTGTGTGCTTATATATTTATCTTATATATGCTGTGATTTGCCATAATGCTATAGACAATTGATTTTTTGCCCCCTAATTGGTTGAGCATATGCTGTCATGGTGTTATAGTTCTGGGTTTTGTCTTATATTTGGCTAGACAATTGCTATTTTTCCAACTATTTTTGAGTATAATTTATTTACACAGAGTATAAAATACACAATTTACATCAGCTTCTGTGATATCAATATGAAAATATCTTCACCAATAATGATTCTGAAGCCATTCGTGGATTGATCGACGTTCATTCCGTTATCCTAAACAAGGAATATTCAAACTTATCTATCGACGATATTTTTTTCTTACCTCGAGACACCACTTGACTTGTTCTCTAGTCAGTCTATGGCATTTAAATCTGGATTCTCCAAATGAATATTCATCCGCTTCTAATACACCACCTTGAACCTAAATAAGTTTATGTATGAATAAAGTTGTTAAATTTTTGATTGTTTTCTAGTTAAACTAGTTTGATTTTGAAGAATTACCAAAAATCCTCCTGGCTTGATTAAACTACATGCTCCTTTTACCGCTTGTTGATACTCTTCATATGTTTCACTAGCATATTCTAGGCAAAACACAGTCGTAACTACATCAAATTGTTTTGGAATATCGATGCCTTCTTTCTTGAAATGTACTCCTTGTACAACAGGTTCTTTGAACACATTGACCTAGAAAGGGAAGTTGAATATTTTTATACTTTTTGGTATTTGAATTGTTATGCTTTCCTAATTTTCTCCAATGGCTTACATTAAGAACCGCTCTCATCCGACTTCTCGCTAGACCTTGCATCATTTCCGGCGTTTCTCTACTCGATTCTATACTTTCTATCCATTTACACACGTTTGTCCAATCAAATGGGCTTTCATTCTTTATCCAAGAAGTCAATGTTTCTCGATTGCATTGAGCATAATCCGAAGTAAATATATTGAAAGCTCTGTGTCTAACCGAAATTGGTACATACACAGTTGGACCTATGAGTTAGTTATAGTTATTATTGGATCGAAGATTTTGGATTATTGAATACCTGCGCCTAGATCTAGTAGATTTTCTATCTTTTCTGGTAATCGATATAATATTCCTGGTAGAAAGAATAAGATCATTTGCATAGCTCCATCTTCTTTGTGGGTTTTGTAAAAGCCTTCGAGATAGTCCAATGGTTTGAACTAAAATGATTTGTTTAGTTTTCTTAGAACATTTTTTTGGACTGACAAATTTGTACTTTAGTTTTTTGTGTTTACGCTGTCTTACCTTTGTATCATGTTCTTTGGCTGAATATAGCAGTTGTGTTTGCTTCTTAGTAGCCTCAGAATCTATTTCTTCTGGTTTTTCTTTGTCAATTTGCAAATTTTCGAGTCGATGTTCCAAGGACTCCACTATTTCATTGCTACTAGGCATTTTGGAAAACTATAAACACATGTCATAGAATAACTTATAAAACTTGATAATCACGCTCTATTTCAATTGTTTGATGTTTGGCACATAGGTCAATTTCACGGAAGGTCATTCACTTATTTATCCTTATTGGTTATTTAATCTTTATATACAGTCATAAGGGCCGCGATAAAACTGTGGAACAATAACATTTGGAACGAAAATTTTTTTGAAAATGGCCGTTTTTATGCTGAAAATGCTAAGAAAATAACGATTTTTGACGAAAAATCATGAAGGGGACCATTAGGTTTTTAGAAAAAAGTTTTGGTCAAAAACATAGGAGAGGGGGGGGGGTTGTAAAATTTTTTGGATTTCGGAGTGGGTCAGCCCCCCTGTTACACCACTGTCTTCTACGATTGTGTTTAGCTCACCCCATAGTCAACGGATGGTAGGGGAGTTTTTAAGGGTACCACTCTAGAGGAAAGACTATCACCTCCCCCCCCCCCAATACATTTTGTATGGGATATCTTGATATTTACAACACTAAACTAGACAGCAACAAAACATACTGCGAAAATGAAATATGTTTTAAAAACAGCAATAAAATAACTAATTCCTAGTTTCACATACAAAGAACAGATTGGCTAGCCGCCAGATAGTCTAACAAGTAAGAAAGAAGATGGCGATTGTTGCTCAGTTCATCCAGACTCTCTATCTTGGTTTCTTTCAACAACTTTCTCTTCGATTTTGTTCAGCAGAGAGATTGAGAAAAAGGTTAAGCATGGCCGAGCCGGTAATCATAGGCTTTTGAAGAGTGTAGGTGGTATGATTGTAAAAGCTGCTCACTGTGTATATGTGTACTCGGAACTTTAGCATTAACCACTTGGTCGTCAGCCGCGAGTTTGCGGAATCTTCACATGTCAATGAATTGAAAACAATAAAAATCAAAATATTTATTATGAGAAAAAATGATCAGTGAAAAATTTAGTCATAGATCAAAGATGGATTGGAAAACGTGTTGATTTATTCTCTGAAGTGTATTGTATTTTTATGTATATTAAAACAATGATTTAAACTCATTTTAAATGGATTATGGTTTGTGATATGAAAATAAAGATTATTGTCGTCATTGTGCTCTTGGTACATGTAAACTTGAACTTATATGAGTTCAAGTATCTTATTAAATTGAGCAGAAAAATTATTTTTTATGAAATTGGATATTTTTTGAACTTATCAAACGTTTAAAAAGATGATGAAAAATTCATTTTGATATGAATGTATTAAAGGGAGTGCAAATTAGGGCCCTTTCTCCAAAAAATTTTTTTGTTGAAAAACGACCTTCTAGAGGTAAAAATAGGATGAAAAATCGATTGCGCACATCCCCGTCGCGTGAAAATGCTTTCTTCACGTTGTTTTTGCGAAAATAGCACTATTCTCTATGACGTTTGGAATTATGCAACTTTTAAGCAAACGTGAAATAGTGCTATTTTCGCGAAAACAAGGTGAAGGAAGCATTTTCACGCGACGAGGATGTGCACAATCGATTTTTCACCCTATTTTTACCCCTAGAAGGTCATTTTTCAACAAAAATTTTTTAGAGAAAGAGCCCTAATTTGCACCCCCTTTAATACCAGAGACCGAAAAGAGCCGAGGTCCTCAAAGCTCCGTCCCCATAGGCCCGGACCTCAGCCCCCATGAGGGTACAGGCGCTTAGTTTTTTATAGTTCGAAACGGCAAAAGGCCTTTTTACTAAGTTTTTGCTCTTTGATAAGTTTGACAGAAAGTCAGACAATAAATTAGGAAAAATGTTGACTTTGTTGGATTTGGGGGGTGACACGAGAGCCAACGTAGCTGGCCCCTGGATACTCTACTGAAAGCTATGATTTNAAATTAGGAAAAATGTTGACTTTGTTGGATTTGGGGGGTGACACGAGAGCCAACGTAGCTGGCCCCTGGATACTCTACTGAAAGCTATGATTTTATACTTGTTTGTCTGAATTTTTTACATCAATATCTCATTGCCTCTAAAAATAGCACAATTTTTATCCAACAGCTGATTAACTGGGTTTTTTAGAATCGGCTATAGACAATGATTGGATCAATGCACATAGGAAAAAATTGGAGTCGAAGAAAAGCTTGGCCGATGTTGAAGAATCAATGGCTCAAAATAAACGCCTTGCAGCACGTCTCGAACGAGCGCGTACGGATTCATCTCGATCTTCTATTTCTGATCGGATCCGGAAGAGAAAGGGCAGAGTTATCGAAGAAGAAAACGTTGAGTTTGATATAAACGACGAAGTGCACAAAGAAAAAGACCCTGACAGTGTAAGCTCATTCACTCAACAGCACGATGATTGGTTTTTGAAGCAATTTTTGGCATTTAAAATCGATTTTGAATCCATTTTTGGGTTCAAAAATCAATTTTAAAGCTAATTTTTTAGGACCTTATTCCAGTGGATTATCTTTCGGATGAAGAAATTCCCGAAGAGTCAGAGTCTCCTCTAAAATGTACAAAAATTATCTATGCTACGAGAACCCATTCCCAGCTGAATCAATTTGTGGCGGAGATACAAAAGACTAGATTTCGACCCAGGGTGGTCACGGTTGGATCAAGAGCGAATCTATGTGTGAATGATGCAGTTTTAGCTCTGAAGCAAGGGAACTTGATTAATGATCGTTGTAATGAACTGAGAGATTCGAAAAATCCAAATATTGGAGCGAAAAAATTGAAGGACCAAAATGGAGAGAAGGTTCTCTCTAGAATTTCATTTAAAAAAATCAAACTATTTCAAAAATTGATTTTGGAACCATGTTGAGTCGGCAAATCATTAAACTATTTTTGCGCCAAACACCGTTTTTTAAACAACTATTTTTCAGAGTTTTTAGATTTTTTCCTATAAAATCAGCAATTCTAACTTCAAAATTCATATTTTAAGAGCAATAATCAGCAAAAAATTTTTTTTTGAATTTTTGCTCAAAAATATAGTTTTACTGCGAACAGCGAATTTTTGAAAAAATCCTGCATTTTTGTTCAAAGAGAAAAATCAACACAAAACCAGCTGGCCATTCAAAAATCAGCACTTTTCTGAGAAATCAGCAAATCTGGAAACCCCCTGGCTATTTTTGGATTTAAAATTGATTTAAATGAACAATTTGACATTTTTTAATTTTTAAATCCAATTGTTCAGGTACCAAAATCGACAAAATCCTGCCACTGTGAATATTTCAAATCGGACGCTATCGAGGATCTGGCTGATCAAATTCTCGCCCTCAAAACGAACACCTTAGATTCTGTTGTGGAAACCGGGAGGCGTCTACAAGGCTGTGCCTATTTTGCCAGTAGGAGTGTTCTACCTATATGTGAGCTGGTATTGGTGCCCTACCAAGTGCTGTTGCATAAGCCGACTAGAGAAGCCTGGGGCGTGGACTTAAAGAATAATATTGTGGTTGTTGATGAGGCCCATAATTTGTTACAGACGATTTCAGCTATACATGCTACTGAGCTTGATGAAAAACAGTTAAGCATAGGTGTGAAAAAATTGTAGTAGCATTACCAAAATTTGTATTATTGAAAGTTGTAGATCCTTTAAATTTTTAAGCTTGGGAAAATTGGACAAAAAATTTAAAAGTATCGAAAACAAGTGCACAAGTAAGGGT